>BRZM01000373.1:6026771-6066728 GCA_033238685.1 Lates japonicus | reverse complement strand
TTTTTTTTTTAAAAGGCCGTAGTATAGTTAAGCATCAAAAATGGTCAAAAAATGTCATAGTATAGTTAGGTGTCAAAAAATGTCATACTATAGTAAGGTGTTGAAAATGTGAAAAAATGTCATAGTATAGTGAGGCATCAAAACGGTCAAAAAATGTCATAGTATAGTTAGGCATCAAAAACGGTCAAAAAATGTCATAGTATCGTAGGGCGTCAAAAACGGGCAAAAAACGTCACAGTGTAGTAAGGTGTTGAAAATGTGAAAAAAATGTCATGGTATAGGTAAGGCATCAAAAACGGGCAAAAAATGTCATAGTATAGTAGGGCGTCAAAAACCATCAAAAAATGTCATAGTATAGTAAGGTGTCGAAAATGTGAAAAAAAAAAGTCACAGAGTAGTAAGGTGTCAAAAATGTGAAAAAATGTCATGGTATAGATAAGGCATCAAAAATGGTCAAAAAATGTCATAGTATAGTGAGGTGTCGAAAATGTGAAAAAATGTCATAGTATATTGAGGCATCAAAACGGTCAAAAAATGTCATAGTAAAGTTAGGCGTCAAAAATCATCAAAAAATGTCATAGTATAGTAAGGTGTCAAAAAATGTCATAGTATAGTGACATATATTTCTTAATTTCCCTGAGGAAGTCATCCCAAAGGGATCATTAAAGTCTAGTCTAAGTCTCTCTCTAAGGTAAGGCATCAAAAATGTTTTTTTTTAAAAAGGTCGTAGTATAGATAAGCGTCAAAAAATGTCATGGTATAGGTAAGGCATCAAAAATGGTTTTTAAAAAAAGGCCGTAGTATAGTTAAGCATCAAAAACGGTCAAAAAATGTTATAGTATAGTAAGGTGTTGAAAATGTGAAAAAATGTCATAGTATACTTAGGTGTCAAAAAATGTCATAGTATAGTAAGGCATCAAAAATGGTCAAAAAATGTCATAGGGAATAGACGGTGCCTCTGTGATCATCGACAGTGTCTCTGATTGCGGATGATGCCATGAAATCAGGGAACTACCGACTTCTGCACATCTCTGTGAAACATGGACAATGTCTCTCTCATCTTTGACAATGCCTCTCTGATCATGGACGACCTCTTGGTGATCGTGGATGATGTTGTGGATGAAGTGGTGACACCTGGAGGAAATCAAAGAGAAACATACATACATACATAGATGAATATTCAACATTACAGCTGAACCAGAACATTTAACAAAACGTTTTTATGCCTTACTATACTAAGACATTTTTGATGTCTTACTTTAACGTGATATTTTTTCTTCTATTTTGGATTACTATTACTTCTGCATTGCTTTTATATTACAGATGACTTTTACGGTTCCCTGTAATATTAGATTACTTTTACTATTACATATTACTTTTCTTATTACATATTACTTCTAAATTTACAGATAACTTTTACTGTTGCAAACTACATCTAGTAGCAGATTACTTTTACTATTACATCTTACTTATGATATTGCTAATTACATTATTTTTCTATAGCTTTTCTGATATACTGAATACTGAACATAAACAATTTAATATCAGTGCTCTGTGTTGGACAGTTGATGTAAAGCTGTTTGTGAATACCTGGAGGCCTCTGTCCTGGTCTCAAAGAACAAATAAATGTAAAACGGCTAGGTACAGACGCAAAACGATCACAATGAGATGCTAAACAGCCACAAACGGACTAAAAATGACCAGGGTGGAACACAAAATTACAAAGAGATTTGATGATGCACACTAGCCAGCATTGGCAGACAAAACGCTGATTATGATTACTTCTTTGACAATAATAAACTCCTGAATTAAACAGATACACAGCTTTCTTGCTGGAAATTAAAATGTTATGTTCATGTTTGCATCCTTAACTGTAAACAGTACACAGACACAAAAAGCAAAAAAATTAGTATTGAATTTAGAACTTTTGGAGTGGGTCAGTTTTGTAGGCAACATTATCATAGTAAAATGGTTAATTAAACAGCTTCTCACTGCATGCTCAACCCACAAAATAACACCACCCATATACCTATCCATCCATCCTTCTGCTTCCACTTGTAAAATCACCTTGCTGTGTATCTGTCCACAGTGAAGAGAGGATAAATTATTGACAGAGGAAGTGTTGAGAGTCAAAATAAAAAATCAGTCTGTTGTGCTGCTGCAGGAAAATCTGTGTTCATTTGTACATTTTTCCATTCCACCCAAAACAGTCTTTTGTGCGACAGGAAAAGGAAGTCCATTTTATACAAAACATCCTAAAGTGCTAAATGCATAAAATTACAACTTCAGAGCATTTTTTGCAATGTAAGCCTGTTTAGTATTTGTGTTCTTCATTAAAATTATTAATTCAGTCGGAAAATTTCCAAATAATCTGTAAAAACAGCTCACAAGCTTAAACTATTAAGTCCAACCATCACAGACCACATCACATCAACTGTTTAGTTCATTGTTTATAATATTGAAAATATAAACATCTGTACTTAGTGAGAACATCATTCATCTGAAAACATCAGGGAACACACCACTTGACAAAACAGCCTCACCTCATGGTCCACTTAGTGGCTGTTCTGGAGCTTTTGATGAGGTCCTCACCAGTTGAGGTTGATGTGAATGTCAACATCAACAGCTCCACATTAACTGAGGAAAGTCCATTGGTTAATGAGAGATACAGTCTGTGAGATGGTCAAAAGAACCAGAGCAGCTACTAAAGGACCTAGAGGTGAAACTGTTTGTCATCAGCTGTTTCCATGGAAAATAATGGATTTTAAACATTAGACATACTGCTATTTTTTGGATGTTTTAGCTCATCTACATCAAACTGCATATAGTTATGACTTATTGATAACCACGGTCTATAATTTTAAATGTGTTAAGACTAAAAAATGCTTTTTTCCTATGGTCCAGAGGATCACTGGCTTCCATTTTATTCTGAACATTTGCATTTAAAGAGTGTCTTCATCATGAGCAGGGGTGTAATCATTTTAACACCAAGACCAAAACTGTGATACCAACGTGCACAATATAGCATTGCAGAGATGTAACCACAATACCAATCCCTCCCGCTGCCACCACTAATGTAACAAAACTAATTTTTTATTTTAAAAATTAACACTATGATGCATGTAAATCACAAAATTGTTATTCTATTTTAAGTTAGGGCAAGTTGTATGTGAATGCATTTGACCAAATTTATTGTCTTCCAACTGCGTGTGTCGTGACTATTTTGGTCCAATCATGATTGAGTGATCACACCTGCGGTACAAGTTAGTCTAGTTTAAATAGCTGAAGATGAATAATAACCCTGGGACTGAAACCACCACCTCCCTCTGACCACTGTCCCAAAATCCAAGACAAGAACTGAACCATTGATTTACACCCCTAATCATGAAGCACATCCAAATGCTACCTTATTAAAAAGCTTGCACTATAAATGTGTGCTCCAGACCTCAGCACTCCAGATCCTGTCCCAGTTGTCCTGTCTGTTGAGGCAGAAATATGAGCTCCAAAATCCGCACATGGAGAGATTTCCTCAAAAGAAAAAAATGGAATTTTCAGTGCTGGATCACTTACATTATCTTGAGCAAATATTTTATACTGAAATCATATGAAATGAAACTGACACTAGCAACTTCCTGGAAGACATGAAAACACAATCATCAACCTAAATGTATGATTTGTAACATGGATGGAGCTAATGTAGCAAACATTCAAAAACAACAGTACAGGATTTTAAGTATTTTATATACTTCTTTGTCAAAGGGCTTTGAAATGACAGCAGGTTGTGTCCAGTTTCTCCATGGTTTCTAGAAGATTGTAGACAGAAATGAAAGGTTGTCTGAGAAAACCTTTCATCAAACAGCTTCAATAAATCTCTTTTCTTCATAGAATCAAAGCTATGGCACCGGTCAGTCAGCTAAATAACTACATTTAAAATATACCCTCTGTCATTTGTGAGTAGAGCACAAGTGTATAACATTATTAGGATGAGAAAATGAAATGAGAACCTCATTTTGATATGAATAAATGCTATGTAATCAATTGAACCAAAACAATAAATAAAAAATCTTGTACATTACCATTTTACAGCTGAATTTCTACAGTGCATTTTGACACACTCCCTTAGACAATGAACAGAAATAATGAATCATTTCAGTTTGTTACTAAGCAATAAAAACATCTCCAGCATTATTCTGATTCTGATCACTATAACTGGCACATTTTTTAAAATAACTTCTGATGAAATTATTGGCCTTTAAGTGTTGAGTTTAAATGCTCCCATGAGTAAGATCAATAACGGAGACAGCCTGACAGCAGGTCAGTGATCCAGTTGGTCAGAACGACGGGCAGAAATCCGACCGACCAATCAGTGAGTCAGCCGGCCAGCCGGCCCGCCGGTCTGTATCAGTCAGTGCAAGTGTTCAGTGCATCAGTAGTGCGTCGACAAAGAATCAGCTCAACTGGCCCGGGTCTGAAGCCACATAAGTGGTTTTCAACCTCTTTGAAAACAATCTCAAAAATATTAAATATGATACTTAATTTGCATATAAGATGTTTTCAACATTCCCTAAATCGTCTTGCAGCTCTCTACGTCTTTCAGTTGAGAACAAATACTCTCTGGCAACTGTGGCAGGAATCAATCAACTTGGTACATTTCTCATAATCAAGGTAAGCAAATAGTTGCCATAAGCTGATTCGTATTCTTTTCTTTTTTTAAAGGGCAAATTTTGAATTATGCTCCTTCAACAGCCAATCACAGGTCTGCCCTGATTATTGCAGCACACCATTAACGCTGTGATCAGAGTGGGCCTGAAATTTAGCAGGTTTGTGCTGTCAGTTGATTGAGTTGATGTCTCAGCTGGTGTTGTATGACGTATTCAGTTCCCTAGGTTAGATGCAGTCCACCTTTACACCATTCAGCATCTACACCACTTCCCTCCACTTCTGTTTGGCCCATTGATGTCAGTTCCTCCCTGACAACGAGTCTTTCCAACATCAGCGTCTGAGCGAGTCCTTACGTCAGCTGATACAGCTGCTTGTTATGTGCTTGGCATTTGAAAATCTCACTAAGACAGAGTTCTTATGAGCCTGCTCTCCTGTGGCTATTGCTTCTTATCCAGTGCGACAGTGTCCTTAAAAAGTCAGCATCTCACAGGACTGTACAGGAAATGGCTTGCAGATAGCAACAAATTCAGGTTGTGGGTTAGCGCCAAACCACCCTCCCCCTCGCCAAGATTCATCCATGATTGTGTCAGCTGAGGATATGAGAGCGTCCCATCCATTTGGACAGTGTTTATCGCAGGCGTTACTTCTCTATTTGACTGACGAGCTTCGGACGTCATCGTGAATCTATCTCTGAAACTGGCTGCCAAGGCGTAGCTGATGCTGTGGGATGCATGCGGTCATAATGGCTTGTCAATCACTGCAACTCCTGAGGGAGTGAGAACATGACAGACAGTGAGACAGAGAGAAACAGCTACACACAGGTAAAATGTGAAGACTCTGTCATGTTATATTGCCTGTGGTATGATCAGTTGAGACATACCGGCATAGCTGCGTCCGTTGCTCATGTTGGTGGGAATGAGGCTCCACTTGTCTGTGGCTGGGTTGTAAAACTCTACGGAGGAGAGGTTACAGGACCCGTCGTCTCCTCCAATCACATACAGCAGTCCGTTAATGGCACAGACACCTTGAGGAGGGAGTTAAACATTTAACACGATTGCTTGATCCTTATAGATTTAAAAAACCTAGACTGAATCTGTTTCTAGTAATTAAAATTATAATCTTGCCAGTTATAAAGGAGGAGAAAGTGAAAAATAAAGTATGTTTTAATGAATGGTGTGTGTGTGATCTGACCTGCATTTCGTCTGCACATGTTCATGTCACAGACCAGTCTCCAGGTGTTGGTCTGTGGGTCGTAAACCTCAACACTCTTCCTCACTAGAGGTCCGTCGTGTCCTCCTGCCGCATACGGCTGACCGCCCAACTGGGCCAGGATTGATTGGTTTTAAATGTTTGATGTCACTACAAAAAAAGTGCTCCAGCCTTTTACTTTTTACAGCAGTTTCCTTTCAATTGATGAGGTGACCAAAGGTCTTTTACTCTTGGGATCACTACTCAGTTATAGACATAGTGTAACTGTGACATTTTACCCTGCTCAATTCACTCTGTAGAGTCAGAGTCTTTCTCTATAAATTCCTCTGCTTCTTTGAAGTGATCTAAATGGATTTCCAGCATAGAGAACATAGAGAACAACAGAGTGTTTATTGTGACAGCACTGCACTGAATTGTAACAGATGTGTTGTTTTGCAGGTTATTGTTTGTGCAACTGCAGACAAAATCCACTGGGTGGTGCTGTTGCTCCACAGAAAACTGTTGGCAAAAGCATAATACTGCATGTTTTACTACAATAGAATACAAACTCAGCTTTGTAAACCTGTGCATCTTCTATGCAACTTCTTCAGGTAAAAGAGTTATGGTTTGATGCTTTTATGTACTGTAATGTATGTAGAGTAGGGTTAAGTATAGTGTGTGTGTGTGTGTTTGTACCTGCTCCACTGCGCCGTGTGCTCATGTCAGCTACATAGCACCACTGATCAGTAACAGGGTCGTACTCTTCCACTGTACTGAGACACTGACGTGATGCTCCATCGTAGCCTCCTACTGCATACAACTTACAGACACCTCATCATTAAAATCAACAACATTTGAATGTTGTATTTTAACTGAATGGCATAACCCAGGTCACACACACTTTATTCTTACCATCAACTACCCCTACACCCACACTGCTGCGTCGGGTGTTCATGGAGGCTACAGCCACTCGTTGGTTTCAATTGCAGAGGCACTGTCGACAAACCTGGACGAGAGAGAGAGAGGGATAGAGAGAGACAAAAGAGAAAATAACAAAAAGGCAAACAAATTAGTGAACATAGGTTAGAAAAAGATCAGTCTGTGGGTGTTAACAATTTGCATTCATTTGGTAGACGTGTTAAGAGAAGAGAGTAAAATGGCTGTATTAGACAGTTGTGCTACTGCAAGCAGTTATATCTGCTCATCCTGAGGTAGTAATAAGCAAGAGAGGAATCAGACAGATTATGATACTAAGTCAGATGGGAAAATTTGTGTTAATAAACTGGACAAGGAAACTAAATCAAAGAGTCTCTCTCTACCTGCCCCATCTTTACTGTTCTCATGTTCATCTCCATTTCATTTTTTCCAGATATTTCATAACTGAATTTTAACATTTTTAGCCAACTGTCTTCCTGCAGCTAAACCATATCAGAGCAGACCATAAAAACTCATTCACATTACACTGTTTCCCCACAATAGGTCACAGATTCTTGTAATTTTGCAGCTGGAAAAACCTTTTCCCGAACTGTGGAGGAAACAATGCGGTCTACTTCTGTGTGTGTGATAAACACCCACAGACTTTTAACAATCTGTCATAGTAAGGCTTTTTTCAGCTCAGCTGTTTTTAACAGATCATGCAACCAAAGCCTGAACAGGTTTTTTTTTTGTGTGTTGCTGCGATGGTGATTTCCAGATATGCACAGTAACTGTTGAACAAAAGTGGACAAACAACATAAAGCAGTAACTAACTACTAATAACTATTTTAGCCACACTTGTGCAACCCTGTGATGTGTGTGTTAGTGAGTGTGTGTAAATTTGTACCTATGCTGCCGTTAAAGCCCCCCACAGCGTACAGTAAATCCCACAACACTGCAGCTCCCAGTGTACTGCGTCTCTCCTGCACTCCACTCGGTCTCTCACTCCGCGTCGTAAGCATCCACATCCGCTCCCTGCAGTGAACTGTTGAACCCCCCCGACTGCATACCACCACATTGCCAGAAACAACACCTGGAAAGAGAGAATGAATCAATATTAAAAAACTGATTGCAAAATAATTTCAAAACAAGAGTTAATGGGAAGCGGAACTATTTTTTAAATTATGCCCATACTAGTGGTTTTAGATGTACCCATTAACAACCTTATTTACATGTTACATTGCTGTTCATTAACTAAATTTTTTTTTTTTTTTTTATACTGGTTGACTGTTCTAGTTCTGTTTCCTGAACAACGGCAGAGACTTCGTGCTGTGTGGACTAAATTTTTACTGAGATTGGCTAGCTGATGTGTTGATTCCAGCTCTATGGAGGAATTTAGTGTTGTGTCTTAAGTGGGATATTTCAGATTACTATTCACTAAACTGCAAAATCTGGTAGAATAGCGCCCGCCTCAACATAAAACACGGTCATGCATAGAATGGATGACTCTGACCTACTTTCGACAGGCGTGCTTGAAGGAGGTCAACTACTTGGTACCAGCAGTCTTACTGGAATGCTTGCTCCGCATGCGGATCGCCTTGGGAAGCATTTTGACACAATCATCACCTGTACATGCATGGCAGAGTTAGGCTAGACAGTTGAATCATAGGTGGCGTGCAAAATAATCTGGCAATTGATATAAGTTGCTCAAGCGAGAAGCATGTGAGATGTATCTGTTTTTTTCTTCATGGGATGCTGATAGGTGTTGGTCGGTTCATCGATGTCTGTGATAGGATAGCTGGTCTGCAGGTGAGTGGATCTTGTTGCCTCTATAAGAAAATCTTTACAGGTGTTGTTGTTCTTTCATCAAAAGCCTCCTCCACAATCTGAAACAGAGACACATTCCAGTAGCAAATTTTGCCTTTATATTTACAAAAACTCTGCTCTGTAAGGATACATTCATTCAGAACATCAGTGCTCAAAGCCTTCAATAAAGGCTTGGTTTCATGTTTATCTGATATCATCGTCATGTCGTTCGTATCAGGCGGGCTGAAACTGTCGTGTGATCCAGCTATCGCAGCATAAACACCTGGGAGATGGAGCAGAGTTAGAAGGCGAAAACGGGCTTGAGAGAATACATACACACAGGACACTGGGGAGGGCCGGATTGTTAAAATGTTTTGTGCTAATCCCTAGTCATTTCTTTGAGCTAGAAATAAAGTGACTTTAAATAATGATACTCGTCTTTTTTTTTTTTAAGCCAGATACTGTTGAAAATGTTGGCTTCTTTGGGATGGAGACCAAATGGAGAGAGGCGGTTAAGTTTACTTGGACTGAACAGATGCCCCTCATTGTTGACACTGCATATTGTCTCATAAACTCATGATTTAACTTAATGTGTTAAAATCTCTTCATTCAAGCTGTGGATACATGTTCTTTCATGAAGATAATGTCGTTCCTTGTACTTTCCTCCCAACAGGATGTCAGCACACTGGGTAGCAGACCTTTGTTTCTGTTTTCTGCAAAACAGGCTTTGGTAGAACACCCACCCTATCAGTAATCTAGCTTCGATTCACTGAGGATTTACACATTCGCATGATCATTTCCTGTTCCACTATTGACTGAGTGCTGCTCCTGTGTTTTTCACAAAGGGACGTGTGATCCTAGTTGGGGGAAGGGGTCATTAGCAGTACCCAGACTTTCTTCTCTTCCTGGACTGTGACTACCTTCATCAGCATGTATACAGCATAACCACCCAGTTTAAAGCTACAGGTCACAACACATTATGTAGTTCTGTGTGCAGAAAATACACAGAAGTTTCTGTTGATATACCACAACCTCTGTGGCTGACTTCATGTCGCCTGGGCTGTAATTAAGACCTTCTGAGTACAGGAGGAGAAAAAAAAAAAACACTTCAACATGGTCAGAGGTGCCCAGGTAGGAATGGGACTTTCTGTCAGCTAAGATATCTCCCACACTCCAGTAGATGTCAGCTGGTAACTGATTGTCTCTCAGATGAGCTGGTTTGAGCACTTCATGGACAATGTGACAGTGTGTCTGGCTCACTGTCTCTATCGGCTGAGCCAGCGGTCACCTTAACTGCTGCTGCCTGAATCTTGAGCGTCATCTAATCGAACTTTTCGTCTGGCGTGATAGACGTTTGTCCTCGATACAGTGAACTTCTCCAGCTCCCACGGATGTGGGATTTTCAGGCGACATCAGATCTGAGGGGATGATGGGTTTGGTCAGTTCATGCTTTTCTTCTTCTTCATAACAACTTATCTCCCAAATAAGATCTCATTCACCCTCCTGCACGTTGCCTCGTTTCATATTTACACATAATATGTACATAACTCTGACGTTTACATTAAATTAGCATTTTATTGTCTTTATTTCTATCTTACCGGAGGCGGAAAATACCAAATTCCGACAAATGAGAAAGTAAAAGCATCTAAGCCGCCAAGCATTGCTGAAATCTACATATATCTTCTGTGTGCCTGTCAGCGGGCACTAGAGCTGAGGTATTTGGCAGACAACAGACTGGCTACTGCTGTCTGCTGCTGTGTTGCCCTCAGTTGTTCATCACCCATCTCTTCCTCAGTTAGACTTTGGTTGATGTTTAGACTTGGTTTTAAAGTTTAGAGCTTGCCTCACTGTTGCTCCTTCATTGCTCTTTGTACTCTGAGGCAGCTAAAAAAAGGTGCAATGAGTCAACTAACAAACCGCACGCTGACTTGGGGACTTCTTGATGCATCTACTTTCGGAGGACAGTCCTAGCTCTTCCTATAACCCAGGAATTCTTAGTAGTCATCAGTAATTATTTCTGTTTTTGTTATTTTGTGTTCCTGGAAGATCCTTTATGAACCAATTCTCAAATATCTTTTCACCTGAAAAGTGAACCATTTTGATTAAATAGATTTGATGTGTGTGAGTGTCTGTGTTGTGCTGTCTGACCTTCTCCTCCGTGTAGACTGTGAGTTTGTCGCTGGAGATGAGGCTGCACACTTGCTGCAGAGTAGGGCCGAGAAACTCCTCACCCTGCACCACCTCTGTGGAAATGCTGCTCTGAGAGACACAAATGTGCAGGGTTACACACACAACACAAACTAAATATTTTACCTAATAAGCTGTGTGACATTCAAATACAATACCCAGCATCTGTTAGAGCTAAAATGTTAACATGTTTCCACTGAGAAGATGCCTCTGGTGTGGTTTTCAGTATTAGCACTATCACTTTCAACATGATCTCTATGGATAGTTCTAAAGATTTCAATATTTTTCAGGGTTGGTGAAACAAAGTGTTACATAAAAGTAGCACCACCCACCACACCACACACACACACACACACAGTGGCAAAGATGACTCAGGATTTGTGGTGTGAAGAGCGAGAAGCTTACCAGCATATGCGTGGGCCTGGTTGAGAAGCTGTGTGCATGTGTGCAGGTCAGCAAAGGCTCTGATGCCCAGACAGTTGGTGGGGTGAAGCTGAGACTGTAGGAACTCGCAGCAAACCTGACGAACATCCATCAGCTGGAGGAGACTCGCTGCTGGCAGCAGAACCTATAAATGGGACACACGCAAAGTCAATTTAAAACTCCAACTGGATTTTATTGGAAAGAGATTTGGAAATCCATATTCTGGGTCCTATCACATATTTAAAAATGTCAAAAGTGTTTAAAAATAAAACAGTAGAGCAAAGTTGAATACACCCACAGTCAAAGATTTAGGAACATTTGATGGCAGGAAGTCAGTTAGATGTTTACACATGCAGCCATTCCCCCTGCTAATAACTTCTTATTTCAACAGTCAGATAATTTATTCATTAATTAACCAGCTACTCAACAATCTGTCCAGCAGTTATCTAGCAATCAGTCCAAAATGCAATAAACCTCTGCAACAATCAGCTTGTTACCCAGTCAATTAGTCAGCAGGCCAGAAATGATTAGTCAATTAACAGATTAGTTGATAGGCAGAGAATTAATTGGCAGCTATTTTGATAATCAATTCATTGTTTCAGTGATTTTTCAAGCTAACATGCCAAACATTGTGTCTGGTTTCAACTTCTTAAATGTGAGGATTTGCTGATTTTCCTTGTCATATCCCTTCATGGTCAATAAAACTATGTGAGGAGAATAAAAGGAACAACATGAACACTTCAGTCTTGGAGTCAGAAAGCAGCTCTTGATGGCCCATACATTTGCAAATAGAGCTATTCATATGATAAGGATATGGTAGATCTGCAGCCGTTATCAGGTCATTATGAGGCAAGGAAGTGGAGGCAGAGTTGGACCTCATGTCAAGTGATTGATAGGCTTTGTTTTCTGTAAACGAAAACCGCTTAATCACTCAGACTCAGAGACCAACAGAATTAATTACCACCTGTGGTTTGCAGAGGCTGGTGTTCAGCAGAGTTACATTTTGTGGTTTTCAGCTGCATGTCTTTTAACCATAACTTGCAAGCTTCCCCATGTGGCAAGCACGTCACTCAATAAAAAGACCTCAAGTGAGTGTGAGAGAGTAAACTGATGTGTGTTTGCACTGCCAAATTAAATACTCGTACAACAGGATGCATCACGTTTGATTTTGTTTGCCACACACAAATATAATACTGACATTATTATATGATACTAGATATTGTCTGAGATTGATCACTGTAACATTGGAATAGACCTTAAATCTATATCTTCTTGGTCTTAAATGTTGCAATAGTCAGTCCTAAATGCTGCCACATTATATCAACATGTAGGTATTTGTCAGAGGGATTTTTCTGTCTCTATTGCTCAGCCCTGCAGTCATCCTAAGTCTGTTAGCAAGACAGGCAGGCAGTGCACTGTTGAAACTGTGATGCTACTAGACAAAGCTATCCTTTGATACATCCCTACACATTAGCTTAACTAGGTCAGTGAGACCGTCCCTGTCTGCCTCTACACCTCTCTGTCTGCACACTCACTCATCCTGAGTGTGTATTGTTACTGTCTCCTCTGTTTTCCAGCTGCCCTGAAGCCTTATGTTTCCTAAAAGGGAGCATCAGGCCCCCTGGAGCTATGCTTATAACAGCTGTGACACACACACACACACACACACAGACAGGATTGAGGGTAGCACAGGCAACACATGCACTCACTAAGCACTTTATTAGAAACAACACATTAACACTGGGTAGGGACTTCCTTTGCTCTCAAAGCAGCCTCAGTTCTTTGAGGCACAGATTCCACAAAATGTTGGAAAAATTCTTTTTAGGTCCATGTTGACATGAGTGCATCACATAATTTCTACGTATTTGTAGATACTGCAAATCTCCTATTCTAATGGATTCTGTTGGACTGTCATCTGCATGCCTCATCAGAAATCCAGATTCATTGGACCAGGCAATGTTTGTCCAGTCTTCACCTGTCCAGTTTTGGTGAACCTCTGTTCTTGGCTGACAGGAGTGGTACCCAACATTGTTTTCTGCTGTTGTTCTAGCCCATCCCCTTTAAGATTCAACACATTGTGCGCTCCGAGATGTTTTTGTGCTCACCACAGTTATCTGAGTTAGTGACTGTCGTCCTGTCTGTCAGCTCAAACCAGCCTGGCCATTCCCCTCCGACCTCTCTCAACAACAAGGCGTCTCCGTCCACAGAGCTGCTGATCACTGGATGTTTCTGATATTCGTACCATTCACTGAGTCAGTCACTGAGATCACATTTTTCCTAAGTCTGATGTTTGATGTGAACATTAACTGAAGCTCATGACCAGAAGCTATACAATATTATGCACTATACTGCTGCTACCTGATTGGCTAACTGGATAGCTGTATGAATAAGCAGGTACACGGGTGCTCCTAATAAAGTGCTCAGTGAATGTATGTTCAGTTTGAAGAAATGAAAAGCATAAGCAATCTTTTACTGAATATTAGCCCCTAGTCAAAACACACACGTCACACATTTACAAGTGAGCCAATCAGGCAGGCATGCCACTAACAGTGGGAGGATTTCCTGCCTCTCTCCATGCACACTTCCTTTGCTAATAATCAGAGGAAGTATCCAGCCTGCAGCTTGATCCTGGTGCATTTATTCAACCCCGCAGCAGGGCCATGCAGTTACCAAGAGTAAATGCCACAGAGATAAACAAGGCCTCAATCCTGTGCTTTCACAGCAAACTACAGCTCACAACCATTACCAGCTCTTACATCCCTGGTAGTAAACATCTGCTCCTCAGGCAGGTTCATTTTGGCCATTCTGAACTTTAACTGAAAGAACTGAAGCGATCAGGCCTTCAGGGACGACTTCCCTTGTAACAGGAAAAAACTGTGACATCTATAAAACCAAGAGTAAAAACAACATTTTACCAACCAGCTTTGTTACTTTTTTTGGTTACATTTTTGTGTTATTTTTGTTGCATTCTTTTATCGAAAAGTCCATTGCACACCGACAATAACTAGATATTCGAGCAAATTTTCTGTGTATGCATTTTGAATTAACTGTGTAACAAACGAGGGTTAAAAACAGAACTTATCAGGAATCTTCACTGACCGCTTCCCTCTTATGATGTCTGTAGGGTTGTTTGCCATTTTTTCAGTTCCAACTTGTTATTTTCCTGACTAGCATTCAAACAAGTGAGCAAAAACAAAGTTCCGCACATAGAAAAAGGTCAAGACAACGGCAGTGAGACATTTCCCTCTCAACAACAAGGAAGTTCTGTAACTGTGTGACTAATGCTGTGAGCCCAGATCTTTTTGCTGGGCTGCTTTGATTTAATCACCCACACTGTAAAACAGCGACAAAAATGAACTATGCTAGTGTTCGGAAATGCTGGTCCCCAGGCAGCAGCAACATCTTCAGAACTGAATCCTGCGACATTGAGAGCGGAGGACAGGAAGAGCTGAAAGGGCTACATGGACATTAGCGAACAAAAAGCCTTGCGGGGTATACAGGGAAAAGAGGTTGATAATCTCCTGCTAATTTCTTACTGCTGCTGATACATGGTACAGAAATTAGGTTAAAAATAAGGTAAAGGCCACCATAACAGAGGAAAAAACTGAGAAAAAGACCAAGTAAAAACAGGAAAACTTTTTTGCACTCCCTTCCTCCCTTTTCTTAAACACCCTAACACACACACTCTCACCTGGACGTTGTCCTCTGTGACCTCAATCTCAGCAGTGTAGATGTAGTCCACCAGTTTTCTTAGGGTCTGACCGTCCACCTCTCTGATCTCCACCTGGTGAGCCTTGCTCTCACTCATATCACCTGGACACAGAGAAACACACACAGTTAAACACATAACAGCACACACATCAGGTATGATGCGAGGAAAACGTATAGTATACATCTACCTGTGAACATGGCACAGAAGTAGGGGCTACAGGACGCAAGGACCACCCTGTGAGCTGGCACTTCAACGCTTCCTGCAATCAGCTGGACATCGCACAGCATCTTTTTACTGAGGGATGAAATAACAGAGAGAGAGAGAGAAAGTTGTTCTGTTCATGTTTGTGATAATGTTGTGTAAAAATAAATATGCATGCAGGAGCCAGGAAAAGAATGCATCCTTGAAGACAAGTATGGGTAGAACGGCTGCCAGAAAATGTGCCACTTAAGGTGTTAATTACCAGGGGTGTGCTTAAAAAATTCCTATACAATACATGGATTTGTTCCAGTTGGGAGCTTCATTTTTCAGTATCACTCTCAGACAAGACTGGCATACTAATTTTAACCTGACTTGCTTGACTTGATGTATCATCTTACCCTGTTCTCTTTCTAACAAGGACCACAATGAAAGTAAGCTTTTTATTTTATTTTTGGGCTGAAACTAATGAATATTTTCATTATCGATAAAGTCAATTATTTTTAACTGTGAAAAAACTGTGAAAAAAAAAGACCATCTTAGTTTCCTAGAGTCCAAGTTGATGTCCTCAAATGTGTTTTGTTTGACCAACAGTCTAAAACATATTCAGTTTACAATGAAACAAAACAGAGAAAAGCAGCAAAACTTCACAGTGAGGAAGGTGAATCTAGAGAATAATTCACATTTCACAATATTTTCTTGAAAATGGCTATAACAATTGTGTTTTAATCCTCAACAGCATAATGGCATGTGAGGTCTGAGGGGCTGAAGTACTTATCTATCTACAATATCTACCACACTATTATGGTCGCTGCTATCAACTATCAACATATAAGCTTCAGTACATTGCATGTGATGTTTTTAAGCATTTAAGAGAGAGATTTAAGAGTACCATAGTAAAACCAAGGGAGCAGGAATTTTTCCAAGTCAAGAAAAAGCCAGAATCAAAATGCAGCATCTTGTTCTGAGGCAGCTTTGCTCTGTGGTCTGTTCAGGCAGACAAAGTGTGATCCCTTTCATCTCTTCTGAAATGGATTTCTGCTTGTGGAAAACTTTGATATCGGCACAAAATGGTCTTGAGGAAGCACTTACTTTTTGACTTTTGTGGACAGACACTAAAACATGATACTTATCAGTGAGATGTTCCAGATTGCTGGAAGGTAGGAGATTTTTTTGAGGTGGACATCTCTCTTAAAAAATGAATTAGTTCCTCTTCAGGCAGAAGTAATTCACTGCTGCACTGACATTTCAGACAAACCAGGTGAGCCAAGGATGACTCTTGTGTTAATACATTATTTCTGACTTACAAAGCAGACTACAGCCTCTTCCCTTGCCCACTGAAAATGGCTGGCCACAATGAAATGGCCATTATGTATGGCAGAGACAAACACCACTGTCAAAAACACACCTCCTCAGGTCGTTCATCAGCTGGAAAGCTTTCCTCATGTGCGTTTGGTTGAAGGTGTGCATCCCTCCATTCACCGTGTCCTCCTCCGAGTCCGTGGTGGTGCAGTTTGGGCGCGGTGAGGCCGGTGTGGCCACCAGACTGGTAAGACATGAGAGGCAGTGTCTGGATCAGTGGAGATAGACGGTGACCCAACAGTTAGACAGACTACTTCATGGTTCATCTCTAGGGTTTAAAAAAGATGGTGGGACAGGGACGATAAACTGGAACTAACGAAGCCTCCACAATCAGACGACCACAAGCAGTGGTTAGATGAGGTTGTGTTGTGCTATACCACAGAAAAGACAGTGTGGTAAATGTACACTGAATATGAGAGGCTGTCTCCTGGATTGTTTCGCTGTCTGTCAGTGTTAGCTATTTTTGACATCACTGACCCATCCTCCTTTAATAATCCTTAGTTCTTTATGGTAATCTGCTTTGGTTGTCATGGAACTCAGATGCTGCTGTAGAGTCTGCACAGTACGTACTTTAAAATAAGGATTTTATACATCCTTTAAAGACAGATTTTTCTGTTAAAGATTATAGCAGGAAGATGGAGGTCTCCCATCTGCCCCTCTCGAGTTAAAAGGTAGAGGTGCATAGCTCATGTCTAAGGCAGCAACTAACAATTATTTTACAACTAATCTGATTATCATTTTCTTGAGTAATTGATTAGGTCTATATATTATGTCCATCACAGTTTCCCAGAGCCATAGGTGATGTGTTCATATGTCTAGTTATGTCCAGCCAATAGCATAAAACAATGACATTCAGTTTATTGTCATAAAAGACTAAGAAAAAACCAAAAGCAAAAACCAGCCTAAAAAATGTAAACAATTAAAAGATTATCAGAAATACTACAGATTAATTTTCTGTCTATTGATGAATCAATTCAGTTCTATTTATCTGTTTTTTTGGGGGGGTGGGGGTGGGGAGGTGGAGAAGCACTTAATCAAAAAGCTTATAAATCAAATGAGGACAAAGGGGGCCGAATGTGATGGGGACAGTACATTAACCTTTGGAAATGTTCAACAAATTTGAGATCCTGATTTCAGTGCAGCTTATATGCATCATGGAAAGATGCATATAAGGTTGGAAAATACAACTGACAGAACAACAGCAACAGAGACCCTGAGATTTCCCTGTACTGTACCAATACATCTATCCCTTTAATAGTTGTAACGGGCAACCTTGGGAAAATCTGTAAAATAATTAGCAGGACCAAATCATGGTAATGTTGGACTGATGCAACAGTGTGATTGAGAATTTTAATTTGTCAAGTTAGTTTATTTAGACAAAAACAGACCCCCAGATCTAACACATTGGATTTATATTGATCTTCATAAGTAAATCACAGTATCATCTATGACCAATGATCACTCCATATCAATATATAACATATTTCTATCCTTGGTTATTATTTACTTATTTGTTGGCAATATGAATAATATATCACCAGCCATGTCTTTTAAGCACTCCTCAGACAAATACACATTTCATACAGCATGTTGCCCACACAAAAGAAAATCTGTGGAGTAATCCTAACTCTGAACAATACTTTTATCAATATGTAAATTAAGTTGAGTCAAACTTTTAACCAAAGGTGCTCTGCACTGAGCTGGGAACAGGTGGCAGGAGGAAAACAGAAACTAGAAAACATGACAATCAGCCAGAATTGATCTGACGGGACATTAGCTTGGTTTAAAGTTTCACAGTGTTTTTTTGAAAATACCTGACGGTACATGGGCTACACTGTATGTTATCTGGACTTTCATTGTGACTCATCTTTTGTCCATGAAAACAGTTTGAGCAAATAATGATGCAGCACTTACAAGTCATGGGAATGTTGTGTTAAAGTCAGGACACAACAGCACGAGTCAGTAAACTTAATAACACTGAACAGCTTGTCTTTTTGTGTCCAAAAATCAAAAGGAGTTTGGCAGAAATGGTGTTTGTATTGAGTTTGCTGTGCGTCAAGTTGTCAGCCTTGCTAGCTCTTAGCATTTGCTAATCACTTAACTAACATAAGCTTATGATAGCTGCCGTTAACTGCCATAAATCACCGGCCATCGTGTTTTGGAAACCAGTATACATTTAGTTCACTGTCTATAAGCAACGACCTGATGGCGGTCCCCTAATGTTAACTTGGTTTTCAGCAGCCAACGATGCTAGCTAACTTACCGAAGCTAACTAGTCAACAAGGCTAGCTTGAGTTCGCGTGCTGGGAAAGTGCTCTTTTGACTGTCCGTGCTGGATTTATGGTCAGTGGACCATGTGGCCTAAAATGTTGTCCGACAGATGTACAACCAGCGTGAATCACAGATTTACTAAATAATCCGCACCGAGCTGAGCCAACTCACCCCAACGACACACCGTCCATCCTCCCGGAGCCAGAGACCACAGCAGGCATGAGCGCTGCACACAGATCCTGTATTACGGTGAGGACTCACTCCGTAGGTTAAAAAAAAAGGCACTGACATACGTAGCTTAGTAACCTGGTATGACTCACGTTGTGGAAAAAAGATATTTATTAATCTATTTATTTATTATCTATCATATAATGTATCACCACTCTTATATTACAGAAAGATATTTAGTTTTTAGTGATTTCAATCTCAATTAAATTTCTGTCCATCGACTAAATGTAATTATTTTAGCTCTAAAAGTAAACATAACATCTTTCAACCACCAGGCATGAGATAAGATGATGGGTTAATCTACAGGTAAAGGCAACAGCATTGTAAATATTCATAGAAGAGGAAGCGTTCTTTGCTGTTACACAGAAAATGCCTGTAAGAGGATGTGGTTCAGTTGCCACGTATTTGGTATCCCAAACTGACAATATAATAATTTTACAGCCTAATGTTTTTTGTTAGGTTTGGTTTAATTTTTAGCTACTAATCTTAACAGCAAGATACAAATATATAGCCATTCTTATGTGACAGTTTCAGGCTGTCCTAGACCTGGCTGAATTACCAACTGGGAACTACCACTGAGGTTCTCTGCAAGTGGGATTTGATAATTTGACTATTTGCTAATTTATTTTGGGGGATTTTCACCATTTAAGTACAACATTAACAATTATTTGTTCATTCTGTGGCCATGCCCTCTGCAGGGAGTACACATAATGCATAATCCTAATTAAGTTTTATTTAATCAGTTTCAAGCATTAAGTTTTACATCAGCAAATGTGGTTGCTTTGTAATGGAAATTTGGAGGCAACATAGGGCATCCTTGTTGTATAGGGAGTAGTAAATCGAGGGTCAGTGCACCCCAACAGGTGAATCTTGGAACAGCTACCAAAACCTGGTCTCAGCTGCATCAATGTGATTTGATAAAGCAATGAAAACACATTTCTTTTGTCTTGGAATTTTTGTCTTCATTGGCTAGAAGGACCAATAAAGTGAATCATGTCAGTCCAGTTCTTGGATGTTTGCGCTGGGTTCCCGCATGTCAAATAATTTACTTTAAAGAATAATTTCTGATCTGCTGCCAGATTATGAACTGTCCACACCTCTCAGATCAGGGACAGGTCTACTCACTCTCTTTTAATTAAGCCTCAACTGCAATTGCTTAAATTAAATTTCAGCTTGTTTTTGTGATCCTCAATTGTATTTCACTCTTTTAAAATCCTATTAGAGTGTCATTTTATACTGGCTTGTCTTTCTTTTGTACGATGTGTTGTCTTTTTTATGTCTTGTGTGCAGCACATTGAATTATCATGTTGTTTCAAAGGTGCTTGGCTTGCCTTTAAAGTCAATCAGACATTAATTCTGGGACAGCGTGATGGCATACTGCAGCAGAAATTTACTTGCTTACAGAATATTGATATCCTGATATTTTCGTACCCAGAATTAGGGTCAGAGTGGTACCTCATATGTTTTTCTTCCTCTCTGCTTGCCAATGTACCCCACTGTTTCACATAAACACAATCAGTCAGGTAGGTTTACTCATAAAATCAGTCTCTCCTAAAAGACAAAGAAAGTGTATTGATAACTGATTTTTGGACCACAGTTTCATTCATGGTCTGCAGCTAGACATCCCAGCAACACGCTATTAGAAGAAAGATGACACATAATGTGGTGATTCCAGGGGGAGTTATGAATCAAGTGAGCGACGTTTTCTTAAAATAGACACTGGATCCTCTCAAGAAAAATGATGTAACTGGCGACCAACTGGCCGAATGTGTGTGGGTTAATGAAGGCGAACAAACCCCGATTTTCTGGAAGAACCCGTCTTCAGTTTAAAACTGAAAATGCAGTTTTGTTTCACATAGCCTGAAACAAGATTACAAAATAAAACTGAACGACACTTAAATAATAACACGATTACTGGCAGAATACTTATAGGATACTTTCCTTCAATATCCAAGGAAAAAGGTTCATAAAAATGTCATTTTAATCATTGACAGGCACCTCGCAATTTGTCAGACAACCATCACACATCAAAATAAATATCAAAAATCATATTTCATCATTCATTAATGTGAGAAACGGGTAATTAAATAGGATTTCAATCCTCAAATCAGAACATTTGCTCATTGTATTGAAGGTTTCCATATAATTCTCCAAAAAAAGGGGGGGGGAATTGCAATCACACACCTGAAATAGTTAAAAAAAAAAAAAAAAACATAGTGCTTTCTGTGATGCACACAGACTCTTATACCTCCGCGTCCAGTGTATTAAGCTTTGCCGGTATAAAATGGCCGATGGACTGGAAATGCAGGAATTCACAGGAAATACTCCCTCCTGGTGGCAGCTTTCTGAACTCAATTCCCAAGATTACAAAAGGCTGATGAAAAGCACCAAACCGCAGCTGTCACACCGCTGATTTTAATACACTATCTGTGGAAATGTTAACCCACATGATTTGAATCAAGACTGCGAGATTAGATAGATTTTTCAAAACATTAAAAACTTTAATAAAAGCAGAATAAAGCATAGGGGCGAACTGAACACCATGGATTTCAAAACAGTTTTAATCTAAACAAAAGCCTGTAATGGGACGGGAGAAGTGGAAAAAAAAAATTTACAGTTAACAGTCCGTGACATTTCTCCAAAAAATACTTTGTCACGAAAGTGTTTTAAGATCAAGAAACTCAAGCAATCGAGTCCCATGCTGCCCGACACTGCCACCAACTTCACTTAAAACCCTGAGTTCATGATGCAAAAAAGATAACAGACACATCTGGCTGGTTTGCAAGACAAACAAACTCATTTGAGTCGAGAAGCAGTGACTGACATTGATTACGGCTTTACAAATGGTTCAAAACAAGTCTTTCCCCAAACATAACAAAAGTACAATTCAATAATAATTCACAATTCTTAGTAGTAAAGTCCATAATGTGTGGAATAGGACAGATGGGGGTCCGGGTGGGGGTAGGGGGGGTGGAGAGCCAGGATCCAGAGGACCGTCTCATTCATTCAGTGTGGGTGATGGGTACTGCTTCCTTTAATTGAACTCAACAAAGACCCCTCACCCCCACCTGGGCCTGTGTAATGTGTGTGTGTTTATGTGTTGTAAATTCAAGTTCGTTGTAATCAGGATTTTCCCCATGAACATCTCAAAACTGGAGGGCGCCGCTAATAACCACCGCCGTATCCACCACCCCTGCCGTAGCCGCCACCGCCGCCGCCTCTGTTGTACGGAGCTCCGCTCCTGTAGGAATAGTTGCCCCCCTTCATTGCACCATAATTGGAGTGCTGCTGTCCGTAGCCGTCCCCAAAGTCACCATTACTGTACCCACCCCCCATCTGGTTGTCGTATTCTTCGTAGCCCCCGTAACCGCCGTAGCCTCCACCGCCGTTGTAACCCCCACCGTAGCCGTAGCCACCTCCGTAATTGCCGCCGTAGCCTCCTCCGTAGCCGCCGCCTCCTCTTCCGCCGCCATAGTTTTGCATCCCTCTCCCTCGGCCCCTGCCTACTCGGCCGCCGCTGGACATCTCCTGCTTGGTCAGAGCTTTCTTCACCTCCACCTTGTTCCCGTTGATGGTGTGGTATCTGGTCAGCGCCGCTTTGGTGGCAGAGTCGGTGTCCTCGAAGAAGACAAAGCCGAAGCCTCTCTTCCTGCCGGTCTGCTTGTCAGAGATGATCTCGGCCTTCTCCACCACGCCGAACTGGGAGAAGTACTCGGTCAGGTTGTCCGGCTCGATGTGGTCTTTCACGCCGCCGACGAAAATTTTCTTGACATTGGCGAGGATGTCTGGGTTGTTCGCGTCCTCCTGAGCTATGGCCCTTTTCAATTCCACGTTGTTGCCTTCGACGACATGTGGCTTAGCCGCCATTGCTGCATCGGCCTCCTCCGGTGTCGAGTAGGTGATAAAGCCGAAACAGCGGGACCGTCCGAGCTGCTGGTTCATAACCACAACACAGTCGCTGAGCGTCCCGTACTGCTCGAAATACGCGCGGAGGCCATCTTTAGTGGTCTCCACATTCAGTCCTCCGACAAAAAGCTTGCAAAGTTTGGCCGTCATGATTGAATTTCTCCTGTGGATGGTAGACAGAGACCGTCCCTCTTCTTCTTCAATGGACGACGTCAGGGCGGGCCGTTTGACTCACTCGCCATCGTAAGACGTAACCGCCGCTGATTGGTCGTCTTGAAAAAATCACCACCCACATTGGCTGGCGAGCGAGTCACGTTGCTGCCCCCTTCAAGTCCTGTAGGAAATCTTACAATTCCATTTTTCTTCCGTTGCTGCGGAGAAAAGGAAACGTGAATTTCAACCTTTGTGGTCGCTTTGTTCCATTCCCCCCCTCTGATCTCTTACTGTATGAAAAATGTAAAAAATAAAAATAAAAAATAAAAAGTAAGGTAAAAGCAAGTAATTGGTATCATTTTTAGCACAACCATGGCTGCCTTAATACCACATGACAGTGACAATTCCTTGGCTTATATTACAACCAGTGAACATAGCCCTGCAGCACATATAACTGCCATGTTAAGACCATCAGACATTCATAAATGTAAACCCCTCATGTTCTTTAAATATACCACATATCAACATTTTTACTGGATTACGACTTAAGAGACATACAGATAGATATAGGACATGATTTTGAAAGTAGCCTTTAAAAATTTTAAATGCAGACCACCAATTTGAATTGTCCAAACCGTATACCAACAGGAGGGCTAGTGATATGGAAACACTTTTTTCAAATGCCAATTGTCTTACCCAGCAAACAAAATTTTCAGTTACAAATGCAATGTTCTCCACCTATTTATTACTTAAGACAGGGAGAACTGGTCATGCTTGTCTCGAACTCTTAGCAAAAATATGTTATTGTCATGTTACATCTTAAAAACAGCTTTGAGTATTGGCATGTGTCTAATGGTCTTGATTAGGTGACCTCAGGCTGTTCACACCTAATGAAACTTATCTCTTCCTCCCCCAGACTGCTGCAAGAAAAAAAAAAAAAAAAAAAATCAATTGCTTCTCCAGTTTAGTTCAAAAGAATCTACAGCACATTAAAGCATGTTGCAACATGCCCTTCTTTTAAACCAGTACAAGCTTTAATTGCACCTAAAGCCCCCTTTTTTTTTTTTTTGTTTCTTAGCAAATCATTGTCACCAGGACAGCTGCAGTATTGGTTTTGGGAAACCATCCAACTGTTAAACCAGGTCATCAAGTTTTTTTCCCCCGTCATTCGTCTCAACATTTAGCACTACACCTCTTAGCTCCTAATCTTTGTTGAGTCTGGTTACCAATTTGCATCAAAGGTGCCCTGTGGAGTTTATGACCTCTGGTAGCACTACAGTGCAGTTTTATTAGGCGTGGATACCCATTTTGTTTGTCTTGTGCATGAAGACAACACAACACACTCCTGCCAGTGATTTCATACCACTACACTGACAGGTAGCATTGTGCCAAGATAAGCAGCAATGTGTAAACAAAGACAAGGAGGAAAACTGCAAGCTAGTAAATATGGATGTATGCAATACATGACTTAAAATACTCTGCTTGGAAATGCATTGTGTTTTGGTGGATAAAATTGAGAGTATATATAAATTTTGTTTGCAGGAAAACTCCACAGGGCACCTTTAAAAATTGCCACAATACTTGTGCTATACAGAGATGCAGAAAACAGGCTTCAAATAGGACAAATTAAGTGTTTCACTCAAAAATTATTAAAGTACCACAGTCCAGCCAAGCCTCTTGCCTCTACCAGCACCAGGCTCTTTGGCCTCAAACCTCGACAGAGTGAAAATAATGTGTGACCACCAACCTATGCTCAGTGATAAAAAAAAAACAAACAAAAGTAACGTAACAAGTTTCTTGGTATATAAAAATATATAATTTATTGTGGATTCATAAAAAGCACGGCCAACATAACAGATGTTTCCTTTTCCTACGGGATGATCAGATGCATCGTTAATCCTATAAAAGGTAAGAGAACAAAAGTAAAATTGACACTACGATCACCATGTTAAGCATCACTCAAAACAGTATTTTTGTCACGCACATGAAAGTAACTTATGTATCACACCAGAGGTCTGTACTACGAAGCGAGGTTACTGGCTTATCAGAGTAACTTCAGGAGTAACTTGGTGACGTCAGGTGTAACTTCCTGGTTAACCTGTACTACGAAAGGTGGATAGGTTTTACCTGAGGTCTGCTGCCATGGTAATTTCTCTAAACTGCTCCGGGCAGTTTATGTTCGTGGTTAACTCGGTGTTACCGGTGTTACATCTACCTAAGAACCGCCCCACAGGTGGAACAACCAATCGATATTGGCACAACAACTGAGAGAGGCTGACTCTGCAGGACGGGGGTTGTCCGTCAGTCCCCCCCACCCCCCATTCCATTTTCAATTTCAGTTATTTAAAAAAAAATTTTTTCTCACAGTCAAGCAGCAGAATTTAACGTCATTAGTGCTGCATATTATCGATTTCAATAATCCTTTGAATGGGGGTGGGGGGCATTATTGTCCTGAAAGACAATATAATGCGACAGGCTGTTGTAGACTACATACCAATACATGCAGTATTAATGGTGGGAAATATGAATGTGTACCACTTTATAGAATGCTTATATTTCATCCAGGTTCAGTTTCCACTGAGGCTGAAATACTGTTGTGTATGAACATGAAGTTCATACTGAACATAACAGCATTACATTCATACATATACAGCCTGAGCGTTTCAGGCAGAACATCATTAACAGAGAGTAACAGCTCATTCTCAGACATGTGACCCACGTGTTGTCTGCAAAGTATCCGGAAAATCATCACATATTTTCAGTGTCCTTACATCTCATATTACAGACTAAGAACCCAGAGAACATGTGACAAGTCTCCCTGTCTTTGTTGACAGTCGCGGTTTTACATTGTGTCGTTAGAGTTTCTTTAAATTCCTCGTAAACCGACAGAATTAACGTGCGCTCTTCATCTGAGAGATACGGTGTACACCTGTTTTATGCACACGCACTAACTCCGATTAAGTTAACACCGACTCAAGTTACCGAGATCTTAACCACCGTCGTAGTACCGTTTAACACAGATCGAGGCAGCCAGGGTTTGTCAACCCCGACTTTCCTTGATAACCCCGAGTTAAATAAGAGTAGGTTAAACTCCCTTCGTAGTACAGGCCCTCAGGTCTCCTGAAACATCACAGTACATCAGACAGGATTTAGTTACGGGAATACGCTTTTGTCCAATTTTATGAAATTAAGGGCTTACTGTTGGGGTTTATGTTTTGTGTTTAAGTTTTAGCACACATTTTCCTCGTATCATTACAGCTAAGACATCAAGTACATGTTACAACGCCAGTAGTGTCTGATGTATTGTAAGTGTGCTCATCATCAAGAGTTAATTGATAAGCTCTCTTATGGTTACTTTAGGTCACTTTTCAAAACAGGTAAGAATCATTTGTATTTATCTAGGAGAGCATGTGAATGAGAGCACATCAAGCATAGATCCATACTGCTCAATTAGTGGCAACCTTTAAATTTAACAATAAAATAAAAACACACACAAAGCCCTGGCCAACAATAATGAGGTATCTTAGAAATATTTGTCAGCAGACTTGAAGATCCAAAAACATTTAGTGCCACTCACTCACTGGTATCCCAATTTGGACTTGGAATTTCTGTTAAAAGCTTCTCTCAGGCCTGGGTGTGTATTTACAACTACAGAGCCTGTTTAATGCAAATTTTAAAGAACTAATATTACAAATTGGCAACCACTTCTGGCCATTATCATCCTCTTATTTACCCAATTACTTATACCTGTATCATATTCTGTAACTCCTCCTGTTGTCTACAAATGGCAGGTTTTGTGACACCTGATGTCTTTAAAGGCTCAAATGTATAGGAAACAGTATCCTCTGAGGTCAGATCAGCACATTTTTTACAGTTTCCAGTTAATAATTTATAGGCACTGTGCGCCTCGCTGTAAAGAAGTGTAAATACAGGCATTTCACTGCAATAATTCTCTGGTTACTTACTTCACAGATCCTGTCAGCCAACAGAACTTATGAAAATCATCTTTGGTCTAATATGATAGTCTCAACTGTTTCAACACAGGGAGGTATAAACCCCAAGTGCCTATCATTGTTCCTTGTTTTGAAACAAGTCTGCAGACAAATGTTGCCATAAACTCTGTTATACTGTGTCTTTCAGCCACATACACAATGGCCAATGAAGCAATTGACATTGCATTGATACAAGCCTCGCAAGAGGAGCAGCGCACTTAGGATACAGCCTAGCAGAATTTTAATTTTAGTAAAACAATAAAAACAATACTGTAAACCATATTGTGACTTCAGTCACACACACCAACCCTTTATGGGATTAAACCATGTAACCTAATAAGAACACATGTCAATGTCAATCATTTATTGTATTTTGAAACCCACAGTGCCCCAAATGCAAGCTTCTTCACCAGGGAAATCAGTTGTTCAGTCAGTGCTTTCCAACCTGCCCCAAGATAAACCTAAGACTTAACAAGATTTAAAAAAAAAAAAAAAAAAAGCAACCATAAAACGAACACCACCACTTTAACCCATCATTTGAGTAAAATGTAACACTTCACTTCATATCGCCACTGCTTCTGTAACCAAATTAGAATTTTGCACACCAAAGAGAATCTGTATCAAATTCTGCTTTTTCTCTTTTAATATTGAATATATGTACCCTTTCAGGCCAGTAACATCATTCAAATACAACATCCTAAGAGGAAAACACTTTGGTCCTAACTTGTTATGAGTAGAAGTAGGTAATGCTTCATTTTAAGGGAATGCGGGCCAAACAAGTTGGAAACCCCTGGCTTAAACGTTGTGGGGTTAAGAGATCATCAGTGCTGGTCATTGAGAAAAGAACAGTCACTGCACTGGAGCACTGTGTTATCAAAATCCCCCCAAAACCTGAAACCAAACACATCTTCAATAAAAACCTGTCAGAATTAGAAACCCTTCATTCAAAATGCATTTTTGACCAAACTGGAGAATCCTTTTGTGAAAACTGACTTCACCTGAGGGGGAGAAGGCACAACCACTCTCCGGTCCCCCCGTCGACGTGGAGACACACACCCCATCGTTTTTTGGGGGTGATGTCCTCTTGCCCAGGTTACCGTAGCAACCTGGAGGAGATGGGAGAGAAACAGAGTGAGAAACTGGACAATGCAATGTTTTCTGGAGGAGACACCAATTTATGCGTTCCATTATTTAATGGTGGAACAAAATTTGGGTCCCCTTCCACCCACTTAAAGTTCATTTAAGACCAAATTAAGTAACCCCCCTTTTTATTTTAAGATTAGCTATATAAAAGGCGCATTGAGCTATAAAGTGTCAGTTAAGTTGGTTAAGATTAAATAATGGCACACTTGTGCACCATCTCAAAGATATTCCATACATGGTTGACCAACACAGAGTGAAGACAGGTTGATTTACATACCTAGTTTGCTGGATGTGGATATCCTAAAGAGATATTTCAGACTCCTATCACAATCGACCCCAGGTAATCAACAGGGTCCTGATGTAGCCTACAAACAAACTGCTACGGCTATTTTGGCTGG
Source organism: Lates japonicus (assembly GCA_033238685.1). Lineage (NCBI taxonomy): Eukaryota > Metazoa > Chordata > Actinopteri > Centropomidae > Lates > Lates japonicus. The sequence goes on along the minus strand of BRZM01000373.1, from coordinate 6,038,184 downwards.
GATAGCCTACTGGAATACGAGTAAGAACACCTAAATGTAGGAATAATCAAAGATAAATATCAGAGCCCTCATGTCCACATAAAGATATGTATTCAAATATGTAAAAAAGAAAAATGTTATATTAGCAATGTCTAAAAAAAACCACATAATTTTAAAAACAAGGTCAAACCCTACAAAGCCTACATGCATTGGCTGTGGGTAGACTACAACCATTCTGTAACCATTTCACCCACCTGAGAGTAAGGGAATTAACTGTGGGAAAGATGCCATGTAACTAAAGATCAACAAGATGATGTCACTTATAAAACCTGTGGATGAACTTGAGGAAGCCTGGTTAAATAAGTAAAATAACTAAGCTAAGTGGTATAACGTTTTATTTAAAATGAACATACATAAGCATACCAAAGTGTTTTAACAGTAGGTTTGTTCTCCAGACATGAAAGTATACAATATACATTAGATATTGCTACAGGTAAATGGAAAATGAACAATATTTCGATTGAAACTATTAACTATGCGTGAGGAGAGTTTGAGTACAGTATAGGGAAGGAAACAAGGAAACTGGATCCTGCAGTATCACGTTCCCGCCTTTGCTGAATGACCCAAGTAAATAATTATACAAATTGATGTTATCAGTATAACATAGCTATGAAAGTCAAAACCACATAACATGCTTTCTCATCCTCATACAATGAAATCACACTAAGTTTACTCCAGAAAACAAAATCTAATCTAATTGCTTAAAAATATTAAGATCATCAGAACTTGTCAGCAAAACAATCCTACATCGAAATTTTCAAAAAACAACGAGTGAACGCAAATAAAAAAAATAATAATCAACTCTAAACGACAACTACACGTCGTTGACGTGGGTACATAATAAAAAAGGGACCACTGTATGTTTTATTCTTCATGTTAATGTGTCCTAGTTGAACGACAACAACCGCTGCTCGGTTATCAGGTTTTCTGGGAAGTGACCTTCCTACCTGTTTGGGGTTTTGAGGTCTTCATTATGATTAGGGGGGTCTCTGTGTCCGTATCTCTGCCATGGTTGGGTTTCACGGCAGACGCCCCTTAACTGAATTTGAGTTTTGGCGTTCAAATCCTGGCTGGAGGTAATTTGTGGCTGGGGATGGGTGATTTTCCATTATGCAGTGTCACTTAATAGCCGCCGCCGTAGCCCCCCCTCGGGTAGCCACCACCGCCGCCGCCTCTGGCGTAGGGAGCAGCGCTCCTTGGGCCGCCAAAGGGTGACCCTTTCATTGGGCCATAACCAGATGAATGCTGGCCATACCCGCTGCCAAACTCGTTGTAACCGTTTCCGCCACCATAGCCACTTCCCTGGTCTCCATAGCCGCCACCATATGGTCCGCCGTACCCTCCGTAGCCGCCACAGTTGTAGCCTCCGCCATTTCCGTAGTTGTAGTTTCCGCCGTAGTCCCTGCTGCCGTAGCCATTTTGATTTCCCCTCATGCCTCTACCCGGTCTGCCTCTGGGCGCCATACCGGTTCTGTTGGCCGCCTGCATCTCCTGCTTGGTCAGTGCTTTCTTAACCTCAACTTTGTGTGAGCAAACAGTGTGGAACTTCACCACAACCGCCTTGTCGGCTGCGTCGTGATCGGTGAAGTACACAAAGCCGAAGCCCCTTTTCTTTCCGGTCTCCTTCTCCGAGATGACTTCGGCCTTCTCGATCTGGCCGTACTGGGAGAAGTATTCGGTCAGATGCTCCTCTTCAATGTCGTCTTTCAGGCCACCAACGAAGATTTTCTTAACTTTTGCGAGGGCCTCTGGCTTGTTGGCGTCTTCTCTTGCAACGGCCCGCTTCACCTCGACCGCGTTGCCGTCGACGGTGTGCGGCCTAGCCGCCATTGCTGCGTCGGCCTCCTCCGGTGTAGAGTAGGTTACAAAGCCGAAACAGCGAGACCGCTGCAGCTGCTTGTTCACGACGACAACGCAGTCGGTGAGCGTACCGTACTGCTCGAAATGCTTGCGTAGACCATCGTCGTCGGTGTCCACGTTGAGCCCACCGACGAAAAGTTTACAAAGCTGGTCGGTCATTTTTGAACAACGGTGATCTGATAATCTCGAACGAACTCGGGTGACGAATACAGTCACTGGACTCAGTCAAAATGGTGGCGAGGAGAAGAACGCAGCTTTATTTATACTGGAGGCGAGCTTGCAAATCGGTACCGCCTCTTCCGGTCCACTGTTCTTTCTTCTGTTAAAGAAAAAACCGACAAGCGATATTCTGCTTAAAGCGTCCAAACGACAACAATAATTATTAAATACTACAGGAAAATAATTAAGCTTTGCGTTTCTGTGTTTTAACGTGCGGTATCGTTGCGGACTACAATTGGGGAGGACGGTTTGTGTGTCACATGGCATCAAAATATATCGATCAAATGCTTTTGTTCTGATATTTCTGCATATAGCTTCAAAAACTAAAAGCCAATTAGTTCAGATACTTTCTTTCGGCATACGCATTCTGTATCCCTCGGATTTGAAGCTCTAAAAGTGAAGGCCGAAATAATAATGCAACTGTGAAACCTATGTAATGGGTACATAAGTCTCTATTGTGTTTGATGATGTTGTCAGCCAAGAATAAAATGAAATGTGGAACCATATGTGAATAAAGTTTAAATGCAATGCCTGTGACAGTCCCTTGAATATAAGGCATGAGAAATGGCTGCTGATCTCAGTTCATATGATATAAAGGAAATTGCATCATCTCAGCAGCAGCATGGTTAGTGCGTTGAGAACCACACAGGATAAGATTAAGAAGATGAAAAAAAGTTGATGACAGTGAGTGAGCACTACCAATTCAACAACTCTTTTTTGCATAACATCACTTGCTCTGTTGATTAAAATGAGATCTATCGTTCATTATTTGAAAAACAATCTAGAGCTAAAAGAATTAATCAAGTAGTCAACTGATGGACAATGATTTAAGCAAACAAGCCTTTTTTCTGTTTTATAGCAGTCATTATGTTTGGGTTTTGGACTTTAGGGTCAAACGAGTTTAAAGACTGGGCTATGGACACTTATTGTAATTTTTCACAATTTTCTCACATTTTGTAGACTGAACAATCAGTTTAATTGCAAAAAATAACTGATGGATTAATCAGTAACTGGAATAATTGCTAGTTGCTTGTAGCCGCCCCCAAATCCTTAATTTTCATGTAAGAGTACACACAAAGGCCTTGCTAGTGGCAGATGCATTGTCTTTGCAGTGAAACTTAATTACACCTTGGTAACATTGCGAAATCAAAGGTTAGTTTTACAATTTTTGGATTTGGAAAGAGCAAGAGCACTAAGTCAGTGTGTTTGTACTGACAAATCTTGACGTAGTTACATTATCGTGTACAGCCATGAGATCTGCATTACAGGTCAGTGATCAACACTGCAGTATATTACCATCTGTATACATGCTTTTCACTGCCAGACCCAAAAACACAGAATGGCGACCTCCTCAGACCATAGAGATTCAGGTAGTTTCAGGTGAAAAACACAACACTTAAGTTGCATTTCCATGTCAACAGAACAGCAGTGAGTGGTTTACCCCCTCACACCTACCAGAGCTCATGGTACTGCTGATGTTAGTGCCCACACAGCAGAGCAGACACATAGCAAATAAAGGAAACACTGAAATCAAAGTTCACTGAAATCTTTATGAGGCATGTTGCTCATGAAACAATCCCTTTTATCTATTCTACTAACACAAACACAGACAGTCTGTGTCTTTACAGATACACTTCCAAATCATTAATGGACACAAATGAGGCAACTTTTGGTTTGTCAATAAACAACAAATGGAAGAAATGATCGACCACATGACTGATCATGTTATAACATAAAACTGCATTTTGGAGTTATATTTGTGCATTAGTTGACACTGAGGCCAACTTTTATGTCCTATTAATCCACATTCTAGATATGTGTATATCTTTTTCTATTCCCAGTCCCCTCATCTTCTAGAGAAAGACCCAGAGGATGAATCATGTTTTCAGATGACGTAAAGCAAAGTTTTCCCTCTAAGTTTGCAAGAAAACAGAGGATTGTTCAACCTAGTTGAGGTTTCTACTGAATTTTTCAAATAAAAGAAAGATTGTGCATGAAACTACATGAAATGCTGATGATTGGTGTACTTTCACGCTAAGTAAACCCTGTAGTGTAGTGTTGGTTCCGGAAGCAGCTTTAAAGTGCAGAATCAAAGAGAAATAATATCTGCACAGTCCTTCGCTTTATTATATTGTTCACTGTTGGAAAAATACAGTAGTTATGAAATTAAAACTATTTGGGTAATGTTGAATAAGCTAAAATCACCCAGGGCTTTATCTATAGAGTGTAAATACCCAATCTTTACTGAAATGTACTCATTCTTTTAAATTAGGAAAAAAGGTAAATGGCTGAAAACGGCAAACCTCACACACAAAAAAGGAAGACAATTTGTTCATAAAAAAACATCAGATGGTTATCTTGTTTGAGTATTGTGTAAACTTCATTATGGTAGTAAATACACCATAATCATTCTTACCAAGTTCAAGAAATGAACAGCTTCCTCAGAAATGATAAGTTATACTGAACAACCAGTTAACTTGAGGATACTGTGGGCTATATCAGGTTAACAACAGCCAAGAAAAGACTTGTTCAGTTCACACAGCAATCTTCGTAGAAGGTTAATCTTTGTTGTTGTTACTTGTCCCCAAAAACCCCTGAAATTATACATGAGAATGAGCAATTTCTATCTAATATTTACATTTGAAAAGGAGCCTGTTGCAGCCCAATCAGGCTCCGGTGTCACAGCCAAGGAGGGGTGAAATGCAAAAACGTTAGGCTTAAACTTAGGCAGTTTAAAGGAGGCATTTAACATATATGCCCTCAACCACCCACCAAAAAACACATGGCTAGAAGACAACAGCATGCATCACATAATAAGATGCTACTATGAGACCAGGGCAGCCATGTTTGTTTTTTTTTTAAAAAAAGACCCAGATCTCATGTGTTAATCTGGTTAATGAAAGGAGTTAACACAGTTCAGCCTCATGTTAGCTAAGTAACAAAGGAACACGACTAGTAAAAGGCAAAGTAACCTCAACAAGTTTTTATTTGTTGTAGTAAAATCAAACATCTACCTAGCAGTTTTTTGACCCCCTCAGTCCTTTTCTCTAGTCTAATCTTCAGAGTGAAGGCCTGTAAGATAATGACAATGTTGATAGTCCATGTGCTTGAATGGATCAGATCAAACGACTTCTAGCCACATCTAGAACAAGAGTCTGAAAGGAGAGGAGCCCAGTTTCTGTGTGATAAAATGAGAGAGAGTGGGTGAAAAGGAGTCAGTTGTGTATTGGGAGGGGGGCGTTGTAGGGTATTTTGGGTGTGTCTGTGAGGGGGTGGGGGGCAGTTAGAAGGGCACTGGATCACAGCTCCACAGGTGGCTCTTTGATTAGGCCAGGTCACAAGTGATGGATGACGGACCGTATTCAATCATCTTAGCACTCAGGCAGGGTTATCCGAGTGATCACATGATGTAGACCTTCTCAGCCTGAGAGAAGTTGAAGACTTCTTTGGTTCTAGGACACACCACTTTGTCATCTTGGCGGATGGACAGAAGGGACTGAAAGAGAAATGCAGAGGATGATAAAATACACAGGAAAAGAATCATTACAGTGTTCAAAGACTTTTTCTTGCTTCCATACAGAGAAAAAGCTTTACACAGTCCCTCTACCCTTGGCTGTAGTTCATCTTGCAATGTACTCACGTTGTAGCCATAGACATATCCATTAGGAAGCATCATTGGAGGGTTGTTTTCATTCATGACCTCCCCAGAGATCTTACAGACTAGTCTGGAATTGGCACAGTGGGCCATGGGTAACGGCTGGGCCAACTTGTTTAGAGATTTACTGCACACTGGGCAGTCTGGGTTCTTAGATGTACCATCCTCCTTGTAGCACTGACTGGAATGGGCATGGAGGTTAAGGACCAAAATGTCTTTTATTCATTGGACAGTAAAGAGCAGGGACAGTGAAGGTCTGGCAGTAAAGGTCCCATTTGATTGAAATCACTGTAGCCATGAGGTACAAATACTACTAAGCTACAAGGACTCATCTGTTTTCATTTATTCACAATAAAAGTGAATAAATCTGTGTTGGATCCCTTCATGAGATAGATGTCACTTTACTTCTCGCTGGCAGCAGAGACTCCAATCGGCAGTATAGTTTCTCACACACTGATAACCCTGAGAATTTCAGTGAATGACACTGAATAATTAACCAGATAAAAGTTTCACCTCTCTGTCTGTCCATCTGCCACTCCTTGTCTTGACTGCTCTTCTCTATCTTTCTCAACATTTAAACGTTGGTATCATTTGATTAAGTTCCATTCCTAGTACAATGCTAATTCACCAATGCCAGACAGCACCCAGCCCAGCCCACTGTGTTGGTCTAAATAATGGAAACAGTAGAGTATGGTAGGATACGGTGTCTTGATGGCAGACAGACCAGCCTGAAGGGTGATAGTGAAGACAGAGTTGTTTCCAAGCTGGTGCAGTCTGTAGTTGTCATATCGGAACTGCTGGATCAGCATCTTCCAGCGGGCTGGATCCAAAAGATCCTGATGGAACAGTACAAACAAGAGACAGAAGATAGATTTTTACACCAACAAAGTAATTACCACACATCTTTTTATCACTTGTGCTTTTTCCTGCTTCTTAGTCCCTCCCACTGAAGATACAAGGAGAGAGGAAACATGGAAAAATGTTTCTAGAGAAATGACACCTTTCATCTAAACTCTCATCATTTGATTGTAGAGTTCAATATTGGGAAAAATAACTGTGATGATAATTTCATTATAAACGTGCAGGCCAGCAACTATGTTGGCAGAAGACAGAGATTCTCAGTTTTGCTTCTGTTTCACTGGCACAAGAAGCTGGCAAAAACAGTTTGGCTCAGTATATCTACTCTGGTAGTGGTTTTCGAGATAAATCTTTGTTGTAATGATAACATGGAACTCTATTCGCCAGCAGACTGTCTGGCATTGAAAATCAAAAATAACAACACTGCTACTGAAAACAGCCCAAAGACAAGTCTTATGTGGCACAAGAGGGAATTGAGTTCATCTTTTAAATAGACAAGAGAGGCCCTCTAGTGGTTGGTCTGTTGCTATTGCACGTTCTCTGCTTAATCTCTGCAGAGTTCCACTAAAATAATTTCAGTGGTGTATTCTTATTAATAAGAAGTTGATGCAATTAAACACATATCTGTTAGGTTTATGATTTATCCATTTGTACACTCATGTTCATCATGTATAAACACAGCTGTATGAATGTGTATTCACTGGGAAGAACATTTAAGAAGACTGGTCTGTGTCAGGTCTGTCAATGATACTGGCCTTTCCATGTGTGAATGGTAGAAACCTGCCTGAATATAACACAAGATTTCTTGGTTGTATGTGTGTGAAAGATGGCTGACTAAATAAATCTTGTACACGTACATATTCACAATGGTAAAGACCATAGGTGTTACCTTGTATGGGGAGATGTGTGTATCTGATGGGAAGGCCAGCATCCCCATCACCTGCCGAACTTCATCCAACTGTCCACCCTCTGCTTGGCTGAAGTGTTTCCTTGCATGTCTGACACAGACACAGAAACACACATGCTCAGGATCAATGGGTGATACACTGCACGTTATTGTTTTACTGGCTTTTGGAAAACAGGTACAGGCAGTGTAAGGATTTAGGGTGAAACAGTAATTGTGTAACCTCCATGTTTGTAATGATACAAACTGTGTGTTGTGGTTCTGTGTCCAGTACCTGACTGCATCCATGCGTTTGTTTTGCCTGATGAGCTCAATGAACTCCTGGATTCTCAGACTGAACTCAAGACAACTCTGCCAAAGAAACAGACACAAGATGCCATTAGGTTTAAATCACTTAAACGCTGCAAAGAGTTTATCGTTCGCCTGAACCCAGGACATACTGCTGCATGCAGAAAACTGATCTCTTTTATGTAACTGCTGTGGTAACTGGTGGATTCCAAAGCTGCCTTTCAGCACAGTAATCAACCAAATGGTTTATTGAAAGAGGGAAAAAAAAATCCTGCTGTTGTAGCTGGCAGAGCTTGAAAAACTACCTGAGTGCAGCTAAAACCTCCCTGCAAGTTGGTTTGTGTTTCCAAATTAACTTGTGACCTGATACTAAAACTGGAAATTTCACAAATGCTTGCAACAGAAAAGTCAACAAAAGACAAACAAGCATCAGACCAACCTTGTAACCTTGTAATTTTTCAGCCATCTACCCACTACAATGTTGACTCTGTAAGTAACAGCTAACTGGGAAGATTATCATGCTTTCCTGCAGGTCTGAACTCTACTTAGTACTTTCTAGTTTAATAGGATAATCCCAGGATTAACACTTTAACTTGTTGCCACTGTCAGAAGGGCAAAACACCCAGGAAGAGTAATTAAATCTTAACATGCCTGTTTCTGAGTACAGACATCGTTACACTGCTGATTATTAAGAAAGAGCAGAAATGTTCAACATACAAAACTAACACCATTTGTCCACATATTTTTGATTTGATATGCTTGGCTTTTTTTGTTTGCCGTGGGCATTGCTATTACGTATGTGTCAGACCTTAATTTAAACTCTTTTGGATTTGTGAGGCTAAAATCTAACCGTTATAAATGAACTACCTTCATCTTGCGGAGGCGAGACTTGTTGTCATGGCACCAGGCTAGGCAAGTGGCTGTCTCCTGCCTCTCCAGAGACTCCTCCACCTCCTTAGCTGTGAGGAACATCTCAATGTTCACTAGATCCTAAAAAATACGAATGTGGGGAGGTGTTTAAAGAAAAAAAAGTGTTTCAGAAACTTACAAACAAACATTAAGTACAGCAGTGAACAGAAGATTTGACCTTGAGAAAACACATAATACTGAAACACAGACAGTTACCTCTATACCACTCTGTCTGGCCAGTTTAACAGCTGTGTTGTAATAACCACAGCGCAGCAGATGCTCCACCATCATGCGGTCCATGCGCTTCTTCTTCCACAGGTTGACTGAGGCCGGCTGGTCGCTGCTGTGCTCCTTCAAATGCTCGATGCGACGCTTACACAACTTGGCGCTCTCGTCTTCCGCTTGGATGGACTCAGCAGCCTACAGGGGACACAAAACCAAACACACATTCAAGGACAATCAAGATATTTACAAAAAGGTGAATGTGCAGCATGTAAAACAGTACAAGTTCAAATGAAAGTGCATTCAATACCAATATGTGTTGTATGTGTCAACACACAACATTGTTGGATTACCTAAAAGAAGCAGCTCATGTTTTCTGGAGAATTAGTACTGAGAAAATTAACTAAACAAAGTCTAAAGCTGGCTTTGAATAGGAAGAAGCCCAGATTTTTTGGTAAATCTTTTGCAATACTGCTGATTACAGTGAACTGTTATTGTAACCTGAGCCTGGCTGCTCTCACACTGAAGTCAGACTAAAAGACTAACAGCTGCTTCCTGTTCTGTGGATAAAGGCAGAGGATCACACACATTCAGAAATGAGCTCCCATTTCTACATGTTACATTTATATCACAAATATATTTTCAAGTGTCACAGCTTAAAGGAAACAGTGATGAATGGTGCTGTATTAGTGCTGTAATATTCAGTGAATAATTGCATTCCTGGGTGCACTGTTCCATGCACACTGCCATTTAAGATTAGGAAAAAAACCTGCATAGCAATGGTTTTGTTAAACATAACATGACCTCTCGGGTTCAGTCCTTTTCCTTTATTCTTGACTTCTAGATGACTTTTCTCTCCACCAGCCAGAGTATTTTGGTGTATGAGAAGTATCTGGTGGACACTATTTTAGCAGAGGACAAAAGACCTGCACAAGTGTTTTGATTGCTTGTTTTCTGTCGCTTTAGGAAAAGCATGATGCAAAAACCAGCCTGACAGCATTCCACTGCTGACAAACACAATCCACCAAGGCCACAGTTACAACAACAGGGGCTAGTAATGTGGCTTTTAATAGTTGGCTGCAGCTGGAGGGAGATCTTGTTTATAGATAACATAATGCCAGTAGTGCATAAAGGGACAAGAACCAAAATTAGTGCTTGCATTTTTTTTAAAAAACTATTAAGTACTAGGTGAGTTTAGGGTTTTCCTACATTTACAGTATCTTAAGTTAAACAGTTTGCAAGGTAAAACTGAGTTTGGGCCCTGTGCACACTAATGAGGACAGATGTAAAATACTAATATTACATTTTCTATCTCCATCCATCAAAAGCCAGAATTTGTATCCGGAGTGGTTACAATCGAAAAGGCTGGCCCCAAGTGTAGTATTACCAGAGAAAACAGAGCTTAAAACCATAGACATGACTGCTGTGATAAACCCTCCACCAACAAAGCTGGCAGAGTTGCACTTGCTAGTAATGTTAAGCCAACTTTTTGTTGCCTCTGATTATCTCTGTAATCACTTTTTTTGTATAAGAGCAACTCTCTGAAAACAGAAATGGGAAAATATGACAATGACAAAACCTCTATTGTGTGATGAGCTTTACTGGGACACAATAAAAACAACCACAGAAAGAGTCAGAGGCGACAGAGCTTTCCTCTCAGGCAGAGAATGCCAAAAGCCGTGTTTGTTGAAATGGCCTTTCTTTCTTATCTATCCACTCATGTTTCTTAACAGAAGGTGGTGGTAGAGTTCCATTTTCTTGTTTGCCAACTTTAACTGAAGTAAAATAGAAACAACAGGAAGATATTTAATTGTTTTTGTTTTGTATTTCAGCGTGAAGCGCAACTTTGACAGAAGCTGAAAGTTATAAATGTCAATGTAAGACTTCCAATAACAACAAATTAATTTTCACACTGATCTAAATCAGTGTAGAGAGGGATTCCTGAAGTTTTCAAATTCCAACATATAACACAGTGGCAAGGCCTTAGCCGATCTGTAATGGATCCCTCACCTTCCTCTTCAGGGCGCTGAGTTTCTCCACCACTCCATCCAGCAGTGACACCACGGAGTCGACCACCGGAAAGCTGCTCAGGGTCTTCTCCAGCTCCGCCACCACCATTGTCACGTGACTCGTCTCCCGGTCGATGTTCTTCTGAGCTGCTCTGAAACGTTTGTTCAGAGTCTCGTAGGGGACCTGAGAAGACAATGCCGATGGATATTTTTACCTCTGTGTATGAGGCAGTCAGGCTTGGCAGCAGCACAGAGCAAACATGCAGCTCAGAACAATTTTTACGAGCATCATAACACTATGAAAATTACCTTTGGCTGATTGAGGTTTGTATTTTGGAAAAGGCAGACATTTGTTTAGATAGCTTAGCTGTAATGGACCTTGTACATACTCTGCCATATTTAGTGGGCTGCTCTACAAAAATAGAAGTTGTTTGCATAGATATCCTAAAG
>BRZM01000373.1:5930041-6026571 GCA_033238685.1 Lates japonicus | reverse complement strand
GCTGTTAATGTCTCTTCAAAAGATATCACCGACAGTTGGGATGAAATTAACATTATGTGCAGTGTGCTCTGATGCCCTGTAAACTGTCTTCTAGCAGCTTACCTTCAAGATATTTCCACAGCCAGATGAGTCTAAGAACTCAACAAACAGAAACAAAAAATAAAGCAGGGAGCAGATGTCTGATGCCTAGTTTTTCAGACCGCAACAAACTTGTCTGTCTTGCAGGAGCTATCTACAGTAGCTAGTATTTGGTCATTGCCATGTTTAATTCCACACAGTATTATGTTAGTAAGTGTGTGTATTTCTTGTGCATCTCTAATTTGCACTGTACCAACTTCATATGTATCTTACCTTGGATCAACATGATCCACTTAATCCTTAAAAAATCTGTTTAAAGTTTTCCTAATACATGCTATGGAAATGTTTTTTTGTGAAGTTTCTGATCTACTAATTATTTCATTGTTAGACTTGCAGCTGACTTTCAATTTAAAGAACTAGTCTTTACAGGTCAGTACAGTGTGTGTGCGTGTATTTTATATATATATATGTACTACAGTATATTAAGAGCAAAAGCCTTAGAATCTAACACCTCATCTAACAAGCCAAATAAAATAGCTACCTTTCTGAATTTGGTTTAAACATAACTTGTATATTTGTCTCTAGTAAAGTAGTAAATAATATGGTAAAATTTGATGGTGATATCTACTAATAATAATAATAATCAGTCCCAACAGATTGAAAACCCTCACCCAGACCATAGAGAGGGCTAAACAAAGGTAACAAGTGTATAGAATGTGTCCTCCCTCCACTGGCATGTACCTACAGTTTGCATACCTTACTGGTTGTGGTGCATAAAGCATGATGAAGGCCGAGTTTAAAAGAGCAGCAAAGGAGTATTCATGAATCACATCCACAGGGAACTTTTTACCTATAAGATCTGCACTATGTCTGAATTCAACAAGATCTAGAGACAATAATCTATGATCAAACCAAATGGCACAGAGTTATCCTTCCTTGTACAACAAAACGAGATGACTTTGCAGATACCTGACTGTGAACTAGCTTCATGTGACCATTGTGGTTCATCCTCTGAAATGCTAAATAAAAAGCACAAGAGAGCTTTGATCCATTGAGAAGTTTTTTTCTCTTTTAAGTCAGAGTCAAGTTCATTTCACAGATCACTACGATTGGAGAAGAAAAGTATACAAGTGTTTTTGCAGAATTAAAGTCCAGAATTGGACCCCTACAATCCAGATATTTAATTGCACCACAGAACAGTTTTGCATGCACTACTAAATATTCATTAGTGTCCTGTTGGCAGAAACAGAGGGCTTATTCTGCTCAGGAATGTGTACGGCCGCTGTATGAGAGGGAAAGGATGGAAAAGACATTGCCTTTACGTCAGTCTCTCCAGCACTTATTTTTCTACATTAAGATCCTGGTTTGCCACAGACATGTTCAGCTGGTCAGTGTTTGATGAGCAGATATTGATTTTTAGCGACACACTTGGCCCAAGATCAACAAATTAATTGTGGGTCACGAAATGAAGGCGTCAGATAGATGGTGATAATTACAGCAAGATGGAGATAAAGTCAAAGTAACTATTACATATTCATACAATTTCTGGTCAAGTAGGGTTGGACATTACAGTGATATAGACCACAAAACCACAGAGATATGTTAACTGGTGGACTGGCATGCACCAATACCACTTCTTCTCTCCGCATATGATTCCAATACCTCATCTCCGGGTATCTGCCAATACAGAGTGCTCTTTTTCCCCCCAACATTAAAAGCTGTGGGGAACTCACTGCATCACTTTTATGTAAGGTAGAATGAAGCCAGGGATTACTGTGGCACTAAAAACTGAGTCAGTGGCTTCATTGACTAAATAAATGTAACTGACAGAGGAAACACTGACTTTATGATGACTTACAAACAAACAAATCTTGTGTGGATCAAGTGGGTGTATCTGATCAGAGCATCCCTACTGCTGGAGATTCTACATCATTCTATATCTCTGGTTGTATTGAGCCATTTCATAACTATTTTTGATTAATGTGAAAATACTTCAATTTCCAAGGTATTTCAGTAACTAAAATTGCCAGAAATATACATTGAAACCTGGATATTTCATCTAATAACAGTCTCTTACATGAGTATCCAGAAAATTAAGAATATCCTGATATATACTAATAGTGTTAAACAAAATGGCATATGTCATGACAGAAGATTTCTATAATGCAGACATCTGCACAAGAGCAAACAGATTTTACATTTATTTTAAAACATGTAACAAATTTATTTGACAAATATTTTTCTTCAACTACAACAGACCTGTTGTGATAATGTTTATTTTAAGAAAATAATCCCTTTTTGAATATGATGGGCTACCAGAGCTTATAATACAGTACTACTCTTTTCCGTGCAACCTTCATTTGCTTGACAGTGGACATGTAATTCAGTCATGAACACATTTCAGACAGCTATCATGGTGCTAGGCTGATACTGTGTGAGTGGTTGTCTTTCATGATTTGTAAGAAGGTGACTCACTGCAAGAAACACTGACAAGCCCACTCCTAACAGCACACATTTCTCATTAATGATAATCAGGATACTGATAATCATTACATGGCAAGTGTAATTTCAGTAAGCCTGAATGATCATTTGGACTCACCTTGAAATACAGACACAATAGTTAGACTGTAATAGGCCAGTATTTTCAGCACTCAGGTTAATAACTAACAAACCACTGGCTAACATGGTATGTTAAATGAGAACACATGAATATTAGAGTTACCATTTCCCTTAAGAATGCTTGTGGTAAACCTTACACTGATCTGACAGAGAAAGATATACAGTAACATCCTCAAGGACATAATATCCAACACATACTATATGTTGTTGGCAATAGAGATTAGCAGCTTCTTGTGTCTGTGTCATTATGACATTATCATTCATTATAGCTCCAAATGTAATCAACACTGCTCTCCCCCAGCTGTAGACTCCCATTTGATGCCAATTATAACCATCACTCCTGTCTTAAAATGGTGCCCATCATTGTATCACCATCCTTACTGCAGCATCCAAGAAAAGACAGACACATCCCAAAAACCACAGCCGTGCCTTCTGAACACACAAGAAATCTCAATACGTTATAATCATCATGGCAACATCACGGCATTAGTTAGCACACAAAAACTGTCAATACATTGCTACTCACAGCCGTGCTTTATATGACGACGCTTTCTTTCTCCCTGAGACGGCTGAAGCACAGGAAGCAGCAAGGACTTGTTTCAGCTCGTCTTTTAGCGGTGGTGTCGCAGTAACGTTGTGTGGAATGGAGGAACAGTGCGTGTGTGCGGCGGCAGGCTGTGATTTCTCTCGCTGGCCATTTTGAAGTGCACAGAGGCAGCAGCGATCTGATGACACTGCGCTAACTCGCAGGACTGCTTCTCGTAGCGTTACGGGCTTTTCGCCCCCCGGTGATTTCCACCGATCCGTCCTCCAACCAGCCAGAATCTGTATGCTCGACGCTACGTGTATGGTAGGGTATTCATCTTTTGCGGCGATATAAAAGATGGATAATTCTGGTTTTGCCACAGCAAGCAAGCGAGCAAGCTAACAGGCCAATCACGTCTGCATGGTATTTCATTGACGCCGTGCCCGGCTGTTGAAGGGATGAGCAACCATGTTGTCTCATGCTCCGTCAGTTGTGTTCATTGTAACGCTCATTTTAGCCTCTAACTGAATTCAACTGCCAAACGGTCGAATGTCCAACATAGTTTGTCCGTTAATGCTAAATTCGTTAACGTGTCACCACCGTTAAATTAACGCAACGTTAGCTCCGCAACTGACATGTCAGAATGCTGTGAAGGGACCATCTTGTCAAAAACAACAGGCTTAAACTTGGGCTAACATTTCTGAGGCCCTCGACACACTCAAAGCCAGTAAAAACAGCAATAATAACGCAGCGGAGAAGCCAGCCAACTAGCCACAATATATTGTTGTATACCGAACTCCTCAATCTTTACAGTCGCTTTTCAAACACAGGTAGGTAGTGGACGTTGCTACCTGGCTAAGCTAATCCAGCTAATGTTAGCCTCCCTGTCAAGTTCGCAGCCCTCGCTATCTAAAGAACTATTAATTCCAATTTTCCAAGTAACACCAAACGCATCGTGTATTCCTGCAACACGGCAATCATCAGCCTATCAATATATGACAGTTTCAGTTTTTGTTTACCTTCAATGTGGGATATTCTTGGACTTTGAGAGCCATGGACAGTTGAGAAGCTGTCTCTTGCACCGCCATCTTGGTTTTGTGGTTTTCTTGTGGTTGTTTGTGTTTTTTTTTTCCATCAACTCAGAATGGCCTGAGTGCTCACTACTGCCACCTGGTGGAACGGTGTCAGCACTGACAATGTGCGGGGTGGGGGGTGAGGGAGTGTTTTATTTAAGATTTTTCAGATGCTTCTCTTATCTGAAGTGGCTTACAATCAAAAGTATTTGTTGATTCAAGATGAGATACAGCATGTTGTTTACATGAAATGCTGTTGCCAACAAAACAATTTCACCACATCCATTCAGGAGCTGTTCTAGATAAAGTTGCGGCTAACAATTATTTTCATTATCAATTAATCTTCTGATTATTTTCCTGTGTAACTGATAAATCATTTAGTCTGTACAAAGTCTCTATGTGACAAAAAAGCCTCAAATCTGCTCATTCAAGAAACGGGAACAAATGCTTTTGCTTTTAAAATAACAAAAGTGATTCTGCACTTTTCAAAACAGTTGCCAAATAATTTTCTGTTGAGCAATTTTACCTGGATACTTATTTCAGTCCATAAACAGTCTGGTCCAGCATGAGAGCACCTACATTTCTGTAATTAAATTGAAGATTTAGTAAATAAACAACTTAAACAGCTACTGTTGTCAATCATGTTTTCTTGTTTTCCCCAGGGCTGCTGTGTTTGAACATCCACTTGAAGAAGAGGTGAGTTTGACCCTCATCAGTTACTCATCACATTTACATAGAACGGTAATCTAACAAGATTAGATACATGTTATTCTAATACAGCACCTCTATTATATCAGGTAACTCTGAATACTTTACAAGAGTGACATTTTCAAAAAAAGACAGAATAACATGAGTGAAGGGGAGGGCCTCTGAAACCTATGATAGGAATAATATAACAATGTTTTATGTCACAATATTTTATTCCCCTAATGATGAAATTAACTCATTTGAAGAAGGGAGACCACCTGTTTCAGGTATATTGTTTAATACATGCAATTAGTGTTTTTAGATAATTAAAATATAGATTACAGTCATATGAATCCCCCTACACCCGTTCCATATCATGGCCACATTTCTTTTCCTGTGTAAAAGAGAGCACCCTCCCCCCAGCCGTGGTGAACATATTGCCATTGGCCGCTGTCCAGTGCCAAACCGTGCTGATTGGCTGGCACAAACTGTAATCGCTTACAATTGGCCCATTATCTGCTGCATGCCCCCCACCCCTTCATCCCCCCTCACACAGCTTTGGAACAAAGTGGAACAGTGGACACAGAGAGAGGAAGGTGATGCAAGGTTTGTGATGTATTTTTGGCCCCGTATCGAGTGCTTCCTGTGTGTAATTTGTGTGTGTGAATGTGTGTGTTTATGTGGCAGCAGCGGCTGTGCTGTAGTTTGGTTTTACCCTGTGTTTAGATTTTGAAAAGATAACTGTGCCAAGCCAAATAAGGGGAGAAATGAAAGTGTGTTTTCTTACAGTATGAAGGCTTGCCTGTGTGTGACTGTATGAACATATGAATGTGTTTGGTTTTGTTTATGTGTGTACGGTGTGTGTGACAGGAGGGGTATTGTTTATTAATGAAGAACCTGGCAGGGAAATGGGTGTCTCTGCCTCTTTAAAGATGGATTTCGCCCAGAGTGGTTGTTGAATGTTGGTGCAATTATTTGAATCTAGAAAGAAGCGTCTTTGGTTCTTACAGTTACAATTTCACCATCAGGCTTTGAAGTGTACATCCTCTGAACCCCAGGTGGGCAGTGCACTCCTTTTATGACCACCTTCATTAGTATACATCATCAGTGAAAGATGTGAGGAGTGAAGTGTGATTTTAATAAAAAACACAAATGCTATGATTTGTGGGCCAAAATTTGAACTCTTAACTCATCTGTGCAACTCAAATAACAAAATAGCAACCCACCTTTTTTTTTTGCTCCTATTGACAGGTAGATGGTCACTCATTATGTATGACAGACAGATGCTGTCAAAAGTTCATCTGAGATTCACACATGACAGGTGTGTAAGATTCCTCTTTCAAGCTAAAAACAATTGGCAAGAGCTCAAACAATTAGTCAATTCATTGATTAGTCAAATGAAATAAAATTAATCAGCAGCTAGGGTTAGGGTTAGGGTTTATCATTTAACAAAAAATTTCATTCAAATTTCACCATTCCAGCTTCTCAAATGTGAGGATATACTGGCGTTCTTTGCCTTATGTGATGGTAAATTTTCCTCTCTTTGGGCTTTAAACTGTTGATCGGGCAAATCAAGACATTTGGAGACGTCACTTTGAGATTTAGAAACCTGTGATGGCCATTTGTCACCTTTCACAAAATTTAAAAAAGAATAATAATTGGCATATTATTTGATTATAAAAACAGGAAATTATGTATAAAATGAAGTGTTTTAAAAAGAGATTAATGAGGGAGGAAACAGTGTCGGTCTCTCCTGACCATGACTTTCTCATCTTGAGATCCAGAGATTTAGACTGCCAGCTTTCTAATTTAAAGCCAGTATCTCTTGTGCCATTATATTTTGTTGAGGACTTAAAACTGTCAGTAAATTGTCAGCAGCTAATGTTTTTGTGATATTATTGATTTTTCTTCCTTTGTTTGGCACCCTTTTCTTATCCTTCTCCTAATCCTCCAGCCCCTTCCTCCTACTCTGCTTCTCCATTTAACTGCTTTTCTTTCTATCCCCCTTTTTTCTCATATCTCATCTACCCTTCTTCTCTCACTGTCATTCTTCTTTTCTCACCCACCTGCTCCTCCTTTCATCTCTCCTGCTGGTCCCACCTACTCTTAACTCCTTTTGCTCTTATCTTCCTATCTCCCTCTCCCTCCTCTTCTACACGTGGGTTAGAATCCTCATGCCTGCGGTGCCGTACCCGTGTCCTCCTATAGTAGATTAGATTGCTAGTTTCTCTGCCCTCTCCTCTGTCACGGTCTCCACACTGTTCTGCAGCTCACTGTCAGTATCCATAAATCCAGAAGCCTCCATCTGCATGTTTGTGTGATTGGTACAGTGTGTTTGTAGCTACAGTGTGTGTGTGTGTACGTGTGCGCATACATCCACGTGTCTCGTGCATCTTTTTTTTTTCTGTGTGTGTTTACACGCTTTGTTGCAGCTGCATTATTTTGCATCTTGTGTATCAGCATTTGGGCCCAGACCACAGTATGTCAGTGCAACTGTTTTGCATGCAACTGCTTGTGCGATTCTATATTTATTTCTCTGTGTACAAGCTTGTATCTTTGTGCATGTGCAGGCATGTATCGTCGTAATTATATGTCCACGTGTACGTGCGTGTTGGCGATAGCTCTAGGTCTACCTGGCCTGTCAGTCTTGATAAGGCCAGTGGTTGGGAGGCGTTAGTCGGGGGCTGTTGCTGCTGCTCGCCTGGCCTCCGCGTGGTGGATCTGCTGAGAAGGAGCTGAACCATTAGATACGCTGCAGTGACTACAGAGAGAGAGAGAGGGAGAGAGAGAGGGGGGAGAAGGGGTGGGAGGTGGGGAGGGGTGGAGATGTATGGTGTGAAAGCCTGAGATGGAAAAAGAGAGTGAAAGAGATGCGGGAATGGGGAAAGGAGGGGTTTGGAGGGGGGATGATGGAGTGCGAATGAGATCGAGAGAGAAATTGGGAGGGATAGAAGACAGAAAGCAAGATGGGCAGATGGAAGAGCAGGAGGTAAAGAGATAGAAAGGGGAGTGGGAGGGGGAAAGCAGACGGGGGGGTGGGGGGTGGGAGGAAGGTAAATGGGGAGGGAGAATGAATAGAGGTAGAGGAGAAGAGGAAGTGAAGAGGAGGATGATAAGAAGAAAAACAGTGGGTGTGGAGAGATAAGGAGAGAAAAGGGTGTAACTGTTAATGTCCACCCCCACAAAATATACATGTGAACATCACTGCTTGGTTTGCACACATGAAAGACTGAACAGTGCAATTAAATAAACACACTGTAAGGCAGTGAGACCTTTTCATCTATCTGTCACCTCTTTCCTCCCCTCACTTTTTCTCCCTTCCACGTTTTCCCCCGTGAGCAGCATTAAATATTCTATCGATCATCACATGTTCCTGCCTTCTAAGGAGCGTTTGTTCTTTCTTCTCACTCCTCTCTCTCTCTCTCTCCCTGTTTTTCTTCTTCCCTGTGCAGCTAGAACAATCCAGATACCATCTCCCCACACTGTCTTCTCCTCTCTCCGTCCTTATTTAGAAGCACTGAATATGTTTCGTGTTTCCTCTATCTCCCAGGGAACATTTGTATCTTGCATGTGAGAGGGTGGCCGGAGTGGAGTTGCCATCGGCCTTGTCAACAAGATAAATGTGTCTGCAGCTTTTCACATTGTCGACTCGAGGCTGTCAGTTTGAATTTGGTGTGAGAACCAGAACTGGACTCTCACACACCTAACCAATGTCTTGTTATGCATGCCACGGGCATCATGAGACACAGACCTCATAGAAAAACAAGTATGGTGTCATAGAGATATTTGTCAATTAGCAAATTAATCAGTTTAGGGATTGAATTGGCATAATTTGTTGAGTTTAATAATATAACAGCACAACATTAAGCAGCTCAAATGCTTCTTCAAATTGCAAGTGGCTGATACTCTGCGATGTGGAGCGAAATTCGATTTATCAACCCCTCACATAGCATCTAAATCCCATAGCAAACTATTACAGTAGCTGTTATGATTTGAACATTATTCATGCTTCAGTACATGGGCTTATCTTGCCTCACACATCATCAAAAATGAAAGATCTTGTCAAAAGAGGAACAAGGAGCCATATTTTTTAACAACGGAACAGGCTCAAGTTTGTTAAGAGCAGCTGTCACTGTCAGCTGCAAGTCAAAAGGTGACTTCAAGCCAGCTTTTGCATGATAAACATGAGGGGTTTTATCACTTCCCTACTCCACTGCTGCAACACACATACAGATATAAAACTTATCCCTTTGCCACAGCTCAGCACTGCTATGTGAACTGGGTGAACTGAATCGAATTTCAGTTATATTAGTTTTGGTTCTCACTCCTTGTTTTGACGAATAATTGAGTCATGTCTTCTCCCACTGTGACTCCTCCTTGTGGTGTGGACATCATTAAACGAACACACATACAGTCGCAGGAATTAGTGGTGTCGGTAGTAGCAGTGGTACCCGCCTTGCAGCACTCTAGATGGCAGTCACAAAACATGCCAAATGCAATTTTGCTTTGACCTTTACAGTACATGTGCCCCCGCTGGTTTTTGATTAGGCGTAATTCCCATCAGAGCTCTCTGATCTCAGACTCAGTACCATCACAGTAAGAGCAAGGTGAGAAATGGTGACTAAACTAACAGCTGGAGAGGAGAAGCTGCAACAGTTAAGTTGGATTATTTTAAGGAGCACATTGATCATTTTCCTTTAAAGTTGAAAAGTAATGTCTTTTTTTTGGGGGGGGGGGGGGTCATTTTATGCCTTTATTCGACTCTGATAGTGAAAAGAGACAGGAATGACCTGCAGCAAACGGTCCGGCCAGCTGGGAATTGAACCGGGGCCTCGCTGCTCAGGCCATCAGAGCGAAACCAGTGGTGGATGACAGGAATAATGGGAGAGAAATGGGGGGTGATAACATACAACAAAGGTTATGAGTCAACCTACCGACAGTGTTGAAAACAACAGTTTCCCTGACTCTCCACCTCTTTTTGGATTTGAACAACTCGCCCACTGGCTGTGTGTGACATTTACCAATAGTGACGATGTGATGTAACCATCATTGCTGTTAAACTAGGTTAGGCCTTGGCAGTTAGAGGGGCATCTGAGGCTGCTTATGTCACTGTGGTTATCAAGTGGCCAAGTGTAGATGAGAGTGAGAGTAACATCATTGCTGCAGGGATGGAAGAAGTCTGTGAGGGTGTAGAGGTGTTTACTAGACCAAAGCACAGACAGGAAGTTTAAGAGAATACAGCAATCACATACTCACATGAGCACAAGTTTCTGATTAAAAACACAAGCTGATGCCAACCATATTTACCTGCACATCAAAAGAGCAATTAGACAACAATATGCTGATACATGAATATCATGTATTCTTATGGGAAATAATAATCAGATACACGACCCTGAGCTCTCAGAAATTAGTACACGGTGATTACAGAGACACTGTAATATACAGACCTAGCTAATTTGACCTCTTTTAATGAGACTGTGTGGGGGTGTGTTATAGCAAAAAACAAAACTCAGATTCAATTATGGAATCACAGACATAGATTAATAAGACTATTTCCCTATTCAAAGTTTTGGAGATAGCCACAGTACTATGCAGACATTTTGAAAATCATATTATAGAAATATAATTTCTTGAAAACAATATTTTGCTACTTCATCACATACAGTATTTTAAGGGAAATGGCACAACTGTAGATAGTAAAAATAATGCTATACATTTTTTAAACTGCCGATTATGGGGGCAAATTAACATCAATTCTTAATTTCTTCCCACTCAATTTTAGTAATTCTATGAGATGTAACAGACTAAACTAAAAATCCAAAGAAGTAGCTTCTAATCCCAACCCATATAAAATACTTATGAATTGACTCAGGATTAAAAAGAAAATCTGTTTACACCTCCTTGAAAACTGACACATCATTCATAAGATAAGTCATATGAAGGACTAGACGATGACTGTCCCACAAAAAACAGTGTATTCAGCTGTAGTCTTGTCCTGTTCTATTATTAAAAGATTACATTTCTCACACTTTTTTATTGTTCTAATAATTACAGAGCACTACAAAGAGTTGCATTTACACAACAATCTAGAGGATATTCAGAACCAGATTTTACTAAAGTCACTTTAGATAGTAGATGTGATGTTATTTACCCACTTTAATTAAAAGAAAAGCATATGCAACACACTTGTACCCATACTTGCTGTGTGTGTGTAAAAATGATGTACAAATACAGCTAATTGAAGCTAGCAGAAACTGCAGATTATTTATAGATTTTTAAAAGTACAATTTATTCTTCAGTACTGTCTAACTGTGGGTTTTAATGGTCACCAGCAACCGAAATAACTTATTTGCAAATTTGAATGTCCTGTAATAAAGCCAACACACTTGGATCTCAGAATTGAATTTGTATAAACTTGTAAAGTTAATATTAAAAGGACCAAACCAGCAATTAAGTTTGGTCTTGAAGACTCTTTTGCAGGGCTTGTCATTATTTATTAAAGGCACACACCAATTTGTAGTGTCACAACAAGTTCTGGGTTACTACAATGAAGTTTTACGAGAGCCCTATAATTGTTTTCCAGATATTCGAAAGAACAAGTTTTTCCTCTCTTGCTACAGCCTTGTCATTGCATAACTCTTCTTTCTTTCCTTTCTTTTTTTCCCCTCCCTGTCGTCTTTCAGGAAACAAAAGATGAATTTTGGCTGGTGTTAGCTCCTCCCCATTCCTGCTCTCGCTCTCTCACACACATACACTCTCTCAAACACACACACACATACTCTCTCACTCTTCCTGTTCTCTTTCTCCATAAATGCAGCAGTGCTTGCATTTGGAGTGTGTTCTTTTTTTTGGTGACAGAGACAGAGGGAGAGACAGAAAGACAGAGAGATTTGCTGTAATAGAAAGTGAGAAAGGGAGGGGAGGGAGGTAGCTAGAGACGGCAGGGAGGGAGGGAGGGGGGTAAGACAGAGAGAGAGCAGGCTAGCGAAGGGGACGGAAGGGAGGGGAGAGAGCGAGAGAGAAAGAGGGAGCACATGTGTATGCTTGTCACTAAGGGGCTGGGAGAAGGACTAAGGGAAGCGAGGTAGCTGGCCACAGCCGCCATATGCTGACTGGATTCCTGTTCATGTCTGCTGCGTGAAGACTGTAGGTTTCTGTTGTGTGCTGGCCGGCTGGGGAACACACCATGGGAACTGTAAAATCTGATTTTCTGGATAAAACACTTATGTCTAATCATACTGTTCATTTGGCTGATTTGACTGGTGTATTTGATTTTACAGAATGATCTTACAAGCTGTTTAAAAGGTAAAGAATAATGTGATTGTGCTTAATAGCCCCAGACAATTTCCCACCAGGAGGTTTAGTTGCCTTATTATGTCAAAGGATAAAATCAAGGAAACTGCTCATGTTGTGACATGCTGCCAACCTTAAGGAAACCACAACCCAAAGTCACTTCGAAGCACTGTTAGTTTAAAAGTCCTGAAACATACATAAACATAGGCTATAACAGCAATGAGCAACTTATTTTAATGGATTAACTATTAGTGCTACCATAGCACACACATGAACATATGGGAAATACTGAGTTACTACATTTCATTATTGCTTTCACATTTTAATTTGTACTGGATCATCATCACAGATGAGCATTCTGAGTTGAGCATTCAATTTAACCAAGGGCACATAAACCTACTAGTCTAAAAATGATATGCAGGTATAATTGCAGCACTTAGAAATCCTGAAGTGCTCAGCAAAGAAACTCTAAGTAGTAACAACTATTGAAAGGCTATTATATCTAATGCATACAAGAAAATGCTTGAGCTAAAAGGGGAGCAACAGTGAAAGATCCACTTTCAAGGCCTGACATATGTAGTGAAGGTTAGCCAATAAATTACTTGCCCGTTACATTTAACAATATGGAAACAACTTGTGCATTTTATTAAGAAATTCTGTTCAAAAAGGGAAATGTAATTGAGAGGCATGACAGTCTAGACAGGTGGCTGAACAACAGTGCCATCACGTACGGGAAAAATAACAGGACTGCAATGTAACATCCCAAAACAACAATTAGTACTGTAGGCAGGCTGTAATTCAACTTATGAGCCCTTAATGAAAAGCACTCATTACTCAGACACATGCATTGTTGTTATTAATTTATACAACAGGTGTCAGGTGAGGCAGCAGGAACTCTAGAGATAGCAGCCTGCACACTGTTGGTTCCATCACACAAATTTACAGTCAGTGTCTACTCTAGAAGGCTTGTACTGCAATATTTATCATGTGGCAAATGCCCAGTTTGCCAACTTTGCTTTTTCATCAAAGATCTGAAAAAAGCAGAAATGTGGTCGGCTGCTGTGGTTGGCCATCTATAGATAACTGAGTATAAAATAAATCTGGGCATACTGATTTTCACAGCTAGATATTATGAGCCAGTAACAATAATAATCAGTCAGATATTGACTAATAGGCCAGCTCTAATGAACAGGAAATATGTGAAATTAAACAAATTGTAATTTTGCTGGGGAAGCCCTTGAAAACCCCTTGCGGGTCCTCGGACACCAGTTTGGGAGCCCTTAATCTAAATACAAAAAATGTCTCACAGCCTTTAATAATCCATTAATGGGGCACAGTATCCAGACTGACCCCAATCCAATTGAAACTTCAAAGTGATTGTGACTTTCTTCTGCATATTAACAGTTAATCCAATATAATGAGCTGACGGCCATACAATAATCCAGTTACGGCCGGTATTTAAATGTAGTATTTCCTGTAGAGCAAGTATAAACCAGTCCTTAACCTTTTTGGTTTGTGGCATCTTATAAATCAGCACTGTCTCCCGGTGACACCCCTCACACTGGATATGTAGCCTACAGTGGTGAAGAGCTATTTTCCTCTTTTCAGGTTGTTAAACTTACTTTATTCTCAGAGGCCTCAGAGGCTGTAAATAATTTATTGTTTCTCATTAAAAACTGCTATAATATCTAATGAAATTAACATATTTTAATAGAAAATATGTGTTTCTAACCCCATGAAAAGCTCTAAATCTTTTCTGTGGTCTCTGATTCAATGCAGGGGTGTGTGTGTGTGTGTGTGTGTGTGTGTGTGTTGGGGGGGGGGGGACTGCTATAGTGGCCACTACTATATAGCTTTATTGATCTATTGATCTAGACCTAGGCAGTGGTTACTGTAAAGTTGACATTTGTGCTTTCAAACCATAACTGATTTCCATGCACCTTCTATCTGCACACAAGAGCAAGTAGAACTGCTGCAAAAATGAGACATGAGTAAATATGAATTAACAGCACAGCTGGAACTAAGATTTTCAGCCTTTGACTCTGAATTGGTCGCCACAACAAAGTCGCTTGTCTGTTTTGCTTTCAGTGTCTTAGTAATGGGAACAAAAAGCTGACAAACCTGAACTGGCTTGCTGATACAGTATCTGCAAATTAACACTACACACACCCCACACTAGTTTTGTGTGTGTCTGTCTGTTTGTGCGTACATGACTCAGTGTGTGTGACGGGGAGGGGGGGGGGGGGGGGGGAACCTGCATGGTAATCATTTTTAGGTGTAAGCACTTGTATGTATCATATATCACTGCATATTAGTTATGTCAACCTGCATGGATTGGTGTGCTGAGTATGCACCTGTATTTTTGTATATGTGGGTGGGGCAGGATGTGTGTGTGTGTGAAGGAGACAAGACTGGTGGTGAGGGATATGTCTGTCTTCTCGTCTTTCCTCCCTGGGAGCTAAAGTGTGGGCAGGGAGACATAGAAGACAAAAAACAAAGAATAAAAGGCTGCAGAAACATCAAGCTGCCTGAACACTTTGTACCTGCACGTTCAGTTGTTTCTAAGCATAAAAATACAGTTATGATATAAAACGTGGCTTTTCTCATTCTTAGAAAAACAGAACAGGAGAGAAAAAAAAGGAAATGGCAAGCGAGATAAAGAAAGCCCAGGGAAATGAGAGATGGAGATCTGAAAACAAGAGATGAAGGGACAGCGAGATCAACACTGGGGGGTGAAAGACTGATATAGGGGCTTTTTAACCACGTCATGTTGCTGCATGCCACAAGAGCCAGTAACATTATAAATCAGCCTGCTCTGTGCTGACGGATCACAGGTGCCGACAGCAATGCTCTCCTCTCTTCTCTCTCCTGCACGGTGCAAAATACTAACGCTGTAGCTGAAATGTAAATGTGTCATCTTATCGAGGGTTCATTTTCAGTTCAGTCGGAAAGGGACCAAGAAGAGATTTAATTCAGGAAGTCTGACCTTATTTCCGAACTGAAAAAACAAAGTAAAGACACGTAACAGCTGCTAGATGAGTGGGTATCTTTGGCAACAACTGAAAATGTTTTGTAAAGGCGTGTGTGTGTGAACTGCAGTTTGAATAAACTGTAATGAAGGAGAACGGAGACTTTGATCCTAATACATCTGATAGCGCTACAGTGTGTGCTATGGCTGTGAAAGTGAGAGGTCTATATGGTTGTTATATTCAATACAACATACATTAATAAAATTTATGTAGAGCTTTCATGATCGATTAATCAGCTAATAGTTTTCTTGATTCAGTGATAAATCATTGTTGAAGATTAATTTTCTTTTGATTGACAAATAGATCTGTTGTTTTAGATCTACTGTAATCATTTATTTCTTGATTAATCAGTAAATATTTTATTGTATAAAATGTCTGAAAATACAGAAAATGCCAGTCATAAGGTCCAAGGTGATGTTTTCATAAAAATAAGATCTAAATTAACTAATTATCCAAATAGCTGGAGATCATTTTTCTGTCCATCGACTAATTGTTTAAAAGACTCATTTCAGGCATAGATTAACAAGGTTTATTTTTGTTTGTTACAACAAACTAGACCCACAGATGCTGTAAAAATGAAACCCCCTTGTTATAAGAGTGTGCGGTAATACACTGTTGTAGTGGTTCTTTCCTGTCGGTCAGAACCAGGGGACTTGCAGCTCGTTTTTGGCAGATCACCATCTATCAAGGCTGGCAGACGTCCCGGTGACCTGTGCATTTAAAACACATGAATATTGCTGATCTTTGACATTGTCTCTGTTGACTGACAGACGGAAAACACACTCGTTCCGCTGGGACAAAAATCCAGCTGTTCTCGTGAGCTGGTCAGTGACAGCTGGATACGGGCAGGCTGCAGGGCTTTCCCACTGGCTCTCATGCTGCAGTCCCAGCAGTCATTGGCAGATGTTTTTTCCATCTCTAAATGTCAGTCAAACAGCTTCAGCGTCATTTTGCTCTGATTACAAATTTTCCGGGGCACAATTTTCATATCGGTGGGAGATGTATTTAGTGTCCCAGGCCCTGAAGCACTTACTGCACAGGCAGAGACGTTACTATGCAGATGGTTCTTGTTTTGATTGAACAATTATCACCAACAAAACTTTCTTCTTCTTCCATTTCTGATGTTGGCCTTAGCCTGCAGATCACTACGACTGCACTGCTGCATTGCCTCAAAATGTTTACCAAATACAGTAGTGAATCTGATTCAAAGCGTAGTTGCAGAGAAACCCCGGATAGATGGCAAGAGCAGAGCTGGAGCTGTGGCCCCATTGGCTGTGAACAGGCCTGTTTGCACTGTGAAAACTCCCAGCAGTCACCCTACCCCAGGGCTATGGGGGGTAGAGAGAAAAAGAGAGAGAGGGAGAGAGGGAGAGAGAGTGTGTACTGGAGTATTGAATATAACGAGAAAGGGAGAGAAGAGATGGAAGAGATGGATGAGGTTTTAGAGTTTAGGAATTGAGCACAGTGAGCGGAAAGACTGGGCAATTATTTAATATAATGAAGAATTTAATGAGTGTTTAATGTGACGGGAAAGCGAGAAAATGCATTAAATAAAAGAGACCAGGAGATAATGGCCATCTGAGTTTGTTTGATTTAAGAATTCAAAAAGAGAGAATGGATTAATATTTACTATGCTGAGCTTAGGTTTGTGTGCGTGTGTATGTGGGGAGGGGACAGAGAGAGAAAATAGACGAGTGTTTTATTGTATAGTACAGTACTACTCAGCAGTCAGTGGCGCTGGTCCTTCCAAGGTCAAGCTTGGTGCTGGAATGAGAGCTATTTCCTCCCTCACTCTGACCAAGTGTGAGCTGGAGAAATGTCTGGAATCTCTGCTACTCTCCAAAAACGCCACTCTGCTGCACAACTTATACCAGACTGAGCAGATTTCAGGATTTTGCTCAAGTGAACACCCATCTCTGAATCACACTTTGTTCCTAGGTGTTTCAGCTCAAATGAAACCTTATAAAAATGAGTCTATAAGCCCAGAGTGCAGCACCTACAGGCGAGTGTGCTACTTATGATTACATGTGAGTTACAATGAGGGCTGTGTTGAAGCCTCACAGTGCTTTTTGTTCATGTTGAATTCCAATTTCTCAGCTATGCACCATTGATTTTGTATTGATGTTTAAGTGCAACGGCCTCCAGGAAAATCCTATTATGGAAAGCTAATGTTTTACCAGGCCACATAAGGCATTGTGAGCAGGATTTGAGTTTCACCTTATTGGTCTTAGTGCACTGCGGGGCTGCTTCATCAGATCAGGTTTCATGTCATAATCTGACGATGGAGATAAGAAGATAATACAGAAATCGAGTGATGGATTGTGGGAAGTTGTGAGCTATCTTTGCATCAGCACACCCTCTGAGTGCTGCAAAAAAATGCAGTCTATTATTCAATTTTGTGAAAGCACACAGGAAGTGCTTTTAACTTCATGCATAATGAGACAAGTTGTCAGTACTACAACATGTTGTGAGCAAAATCACCAGGATTTCCGACATTTACAGTAGCTGACACTGTAAGGCTGCAACTGTTAGTACAAAAATGAACGTTATATTCCTGATCCTTTTTGTATGCACTAATTCCATGGTTACAGCAACATGGCAATGTGCAAACTCCAGCACACACTGCACTCCTGCGGTGTGATACATGAAGGAGGAAGTATGTGTGTGCTAGTTTAAAAATAACATAAGAGTATGTTGTTTGAAGAAATACATTTTGTAAATTAGCATGGATGGACGTTTCACAATATCACAACACTTCATATGTGTGTCTCTGTCACGATCAAACCCTGAACACTGCAGCACAGTGGAGCATGAACCAGAATCACCACAGTTTCAAGACTAAGCAGTATGTTTTTAGACAAGTATTTGCTCTCAGCAGCAGGATTTCATATAAGAAAGGGGAAGATCATCCATCTGCATTTGCCCAGGGAAGTTTATTGCGTGCTTTTTTTTCAGTATCTCCCTGATTCTTATTCATATTATTCATACTGTTATACTTATTCACTTCTGGGAGCTGCCCAGCACAACACAGTCCACACCGTCTGGTCACTGTAGACAAAAACAGTGACTAGTAATTGGCTGAATGCAACCGCTATGGTATCACATCAACATATTTCCTGCACAGAAACAATGATTTTAAAAAGCTTATTAAATGTCAGGTTTAGATGTCACTCCAAATGAAGGATAGAATAGCGTCTCTCTAAATTATTTTCCACCAACATATAACAGTCATTATACAAGGAAATAAATTGATTGCAGAAGAAGCAGATATGCTGATTTCTCCAACAACAGGAGCTTGCTTTAGTGATGCAATCACAAGATATGTTGCATTTGCAAAAAAGTTTTGGGGTGAGGTTTTGGAGGTTTTACAATGATACAAAGACAAAGATTCCTTTGTACTTGTATCATTCTAAAAGCACATCTTTTCTCAAGACTGTCAATAAGCATTCTGGGAAACATGAACTCACTGACTACAGTAGAAACATCAAGTAGATGAAACACAATGGAATATAAGAAAACAGGTCAGTTTCAAAGCTTCATTACAAAAACACAACTGGAAAGCAATGAAAATCAGAGATTAATGATACATACTGGTAGAATGAGCATGATTCCAGTGGGGACTTTTCCTTTAATTTATTTTGCTTATGGGCTATTTAATGATAGCTCTTAAGGGAAGAGCATTGCTCAGTATCCCTGCCCAAATTTTCCAAACTAATTTGTGGGATTGGAGCTGCCAAACATCTGTCCACAAGTCTGATTCTCAGGGATGCCTTGGCATTCAAAATATTGCAGAGACCGGAGAATGCTGATTTTGAAACGACTGGTTTAATGATTCGGCTACTTTCTCATGATGTTAGCCCATGCAGCTGGAAAACAGGCTCCATCTGGAGGTCTGAGTCGCAAAAAAGTTTTAGGAGGAGTATTTTGAGGGAAATGACAGAGGCAGCTGCTTATTTGAAATGTCAGCCTGCACATCTCAGAGGGGGAAAAAGTCAGGGATGAGTGATGGGTAGAGTCAGTATCAGCAGCAAAACAGGCATAGCGCTGCACTTATTTCATCTATGGTGATTTAGAGGGCTGTCAAAACTTCACATGTCATAGAAACCCAATTACATACACACCGTCTAAGATTTTCCTCTGAATCTACATCTGTCCGTCCTTCACATCTCTCAGTTCTCAGTCAGGGTGTCTGTCAGTGATCTGACATGATTAACCCATCTTTACCCGAAAGGAGACACAAACCATAGATCCGGGAAGAGTGTAGTGGGAGGGAATAGTTAAGGAAAACTAATAAATGCGGCTCTCTGGCCCACTAGTGGGGTCGTCTAGTGTATCTGCCTTGTTAAATGCCACTTATCCTCATGTAAGGTCTGGCAGCACTCTCAGGGTAATGGTTTAATCTGAGGAGATGATTTAATAAAACATGCAGTGGAAAGG
The DNA here is from genome assembly GCA_033238685.1 of Lates japonicus. NCBI lineage: Eukaryota > Metazoa > Chordata > Actinopteri > Centropomidae > Lates > Lates japonicus. Next base: position 6,006,826 of record BRZM01000373.1, on the reverse strand, counting down.
TTGCAGAGGGGGCTCACTCTTACTCAGTTATTGACAGTTTTCAGTTTCTGACTGTCTCTCATGACAGATCTCACCTACTCAGATGAACTGCTGCTCCTCCTTATCCAGCTGTCTACCGACTTTTAGATTTTCAGAGACATTTTGAAGGATTTTGAGCAATGAAGAATCACATTTTTGTTGCACATTTGTAAATTAACACCTGATTGCAACCATTACGCGCTAATAGAGCAATTGGGACATAATCTGGAGCTTCGGGCTGCATGCTCAGTTGTTTTCTGGCCATGACTGGCCCATTTTTTCTGAGGATGTTGCTCCCAAGAGTTGCTGTCAGTGGTCCACAGGGGAGGGCACTTACGTTCACCATGAATATATGATAACTCAATTAAAATAATGTGAACGGGATGAAATACAAAATTAGAATGGCCTTTTTTATCTCCTAATTTTTAATTCTAAAGGGATATTCTGAATGTTTGAGTTCAAGTCTCTCTTTTTTGTCTGTACTCTTTTCTACAAAACTAACTACAGCACCTGCCTCATCCATTTTCCCAATTACTGTTTACAATTACTGTTTTGGGGTCAAGAGTCAGCCAACTTCATGAAAAAGTCAGTAATAATTAAACTGAAACAATAAAATTTTTAAAAGCAATAAGGAGAAAAACAGCTGTGAGACATGACCTCTCTCAACAGGAATTAGCTCTGCAGCAGATAGACAGCTGCTCCGGGAATTGTTTTTTTTTTTCCCACTGTCACAGTTGTCATAGCAACTGCATCAGTCCAGAGCAGGAACATTATGGGATGCACATGAGGCAGGACCTCATCTGTGCCCAGGAGCAAGCAGCGTATCTTTGGGTTTAGATTTCATAACTGACAAAAACAGATATATTGGTATGCCCAAGCCAATGAATGCCTGACCAACGGTCTAATAATAAACAGCAGGAGGGATTTTTTTTTTCCAATACAACATTCCTAATTTCACTGAGGGTGATCGCAGCTGTGTGGGTGTTTCATCACAACAATAAGAAATTATGCAAATTAAACGCATTTGTACACTTCTACCACCTCTAACAATGAGGACTATGTACTGTCTTTGTCCTCTTCATTATCACTTTTATTCTGCCCATCTAACATGATTCCCTTCTTTTCTTTTGTGTGTGTTTGTTCAGGCATCAGGCCACCCATCATGAACGGGCCCATGCACCCGCGCCCCCTGGTGGCGCTGCTGGACGGGCGCGACTGCACTGTGGAGATGCCCATCCTGAAAGACGTAGCAACTGTGGCCTTCTGTGACGCTCAGTCCACACAGGAGATCCACGAGAAGGTAACACACTCAACTAGACAACACACTCAAACAAACACACTCACACTTTGTAGGATCCTATGTTGACCTGAGAATATTAATGTACCAACTGGATGTAAAAGCATCTATTAGAAATGTTAATTTATTGTATGAAGCTGCTGTCCTCCTATTAACTATGACATCTTCTCCACACTCACACACAGACCTTCATGCTCCCCAAGTGCATGTCTTAATAAACTTCATATTTATGAACACATCACTCAGCATCTAAAAGGAAAAGTAACCCTACAAGGCTTAAATTAACAATCCATATGAACTGATGTCAGGGATTCAGCAAAAAACAGACAGTTCAGACAAAGCATTTACAATTGTTCCAAAGAGGCACATTACACAATATCTGTCATAAAAAATCTCCCACACTCCTCCCTATATTTCAGGACAGCATAGAATACACAGTTATGGTGGTTGTGCTCCTCTAATCAAGCTCCACTTCAGCGCACACATTTAGATTTAGATTTTTCAGCAACTGTAAAAGAAATGGCTTCAAAGCATCCTTCTCTAACACAACAGATGCTACATCCATGTTTTCCTACAAGACATGTGATTGCCTTCTTGATCGACGAGTGATCTCTGATCTGGAAAAATTACCGCTTATGCCACGTTCACATCAGATCACATCATTACCAGCCAAATGAGTCAGAAAGAGCTGTGTGCCTACAGTGCAACTCTGACTGAGAGAGGTGTCAACAAGCAGCAGCAAAATGGCTGCAAATCCACCATCACCGACAGTCTGAATAAACAATACAATATTTGCACCAATACAATATATTCAGCTAATTTAAAAGGAGTATGCACCATTTTATGTATCTAGTTTCACTATTATTAAACTCTGGATGCACACTCAACACAGTAAAGCAGCTAAATCAGCAGCTAAATATTAGGACAGCCATTTTTGGAATAATGCAAGAATACTCACAGGTTGGAATACTAGGAGGTTTTCCTGGTATTACCATTCTACCTACATTGCAGCACTAGCACTTGAGATATCATCAGAAAATGAGGATTTGAAGTTATCAAAACAATATTGGGCTGTGCATTCAGGATGCGTTATAGCTATAATTTACACTTTATAGGTGCTAAAGGATCAAAAGAAGAAAGAAAAAGTGATAAGTGAAGAAAAAAAAGATGAGTACAGAGAGCAAACGTAAAATGTGGGTCAGGCTCGGATCTTGCCACAGCCACTATGGATTGTAAATGGGTTTGTATGTCTGGCAGGGTTACGTCTCGTCCTGGGTGTCTGCCAGGCACACTCTCTCTGTGAGCGTGCTCAGTAGGCCACGGCGTGGGAGAAACAGATGGCTCTCCCTTGCTCACCATGTATCTCTTGCTCTCTCTCTCTCTCTCCCTATCTGGCTCTCTAGTAAGCAGCCACCTCATTGTGTAATTAAAAGGGCTTCTTTATTGCAATTGAACCGCATGTCATTTTCACCCTCTCTCACACACATGAAGAGGAGGGCTGGCAACGTTAAAAAAAAGACTGTTAAGATTAACTGAGAGTCAATTAAAAAGGTGACGGCTGACGGTGAACCTGTTTTCACACAGAGCCATATATTCTTGTTCTATACGATAATCAAATCATCTGCTTTTTGAGTCACAATATTTCATTGTCATTTAAGACAATAAGCCATTATCCTGATTAGAGCCCACAGAGAATCTGACGAGAATGAGATTCCTGCTGATATCAGTCAGTTTCGTTAATGTAAAAACACCTTATCTTGTTTCCTGTGGTCATAAAAGCTTAGTTTCCATGGTAATATTCAAGAAAGGCTGTTATTCCATGCAGGCAAGGATATTTAAAAACAGGATATTAAGATGATATAAACAGCACCTCCAGAAAAAGCTTTAATCAAGACACTTAATGGAAACAGTGTGACAGCGAACTCAGTGAACTGTGGCTGCTTTTTGCAACATGACGCTTGATTTGTGCTCACACCTACACAAACACATGCTGATAACTTGGCTTTTACTCTTTGTCCATACAGTATGTAGGAGACATGTTCAGATAAAGCACTATATCCATGCATGGATGTGTATAGACAAGCCTGTACCTCTCTATCATTTATCTAACTGTGTGCGTTTTGTGTGTGCATATTCAGGTGCTGAATGAAGCAGTAGGAGCTCTGATGTACCACACCATCACTCTGATGAGAGAAGACCTGGAGAAGTTTAAAGCTCTGCGTATCATCGTCCGCATCGGCAGCGGCTATGACAACATTGACATCAAATCAGCCGGGGAACTGGGTGAGAACACACACACATACACAAAAATAGCAACACAGGAAGAGAGGGGTGTGTACTGGTAATACTGTGCTGTGCTCATTTGTTACACTATTAAAACCAAATTCATCACTGGTAAAGGTTTTATTCTTTGTAGCAATAATTGCAAGGTAAACATTAAAAATCCAGCAGGTTACAAACTAACCCACCAGGAATGTGCACTTCCATGTACAGAATATGACAATTTGCTGCTTTGTGTTGCTGCAAAAGTTGAGCCACCTTTAACTTTACTGCTAAACGACTTCTGTTTGTTTCACCAGCATTGACTAAAAGATTTGAAAGGTGTTTTTTATTGTGTGGCTTACTGATTCAAAAGTTTAAAAAGCACAAACTAAATATAGATTTTGTATTTTATAATTGGAACTACTTTAAGTGTTTAGTGATTTAAAAAAAAATCTTTACACATTAATTATAATTGTTATGATTGCTCGACTACTTATGTAAACAGAGAAAGTAGCTGCAGGAAGTTTAAAACAAAAGGCTGTTTTTCTATCATAGTTTTCCTATATCCTAAATGAGGTGGTCTTATTTAACCACATATTAGTTTCAGTTATTTCACTATCAAATGTTGCTTATGAACTAACTTTTAAATAATAATAGCTTAGTAGTAATATCATCAAGTATCATAAGTGTAACAGGCTTTATAAGTTAAGAAACAAGATGAAAGAGTGATGTCTATAATCTCCTTGTTGCTTATTAAATCTAATTTTTATCAGACAGTCTTTTCTTTCATTGTAACTATGTCTAGTCCTTATTCCTCTTTGAATCTCCTTTCATGTTCCTAATTGCCCTACTGTTATATTCTGCGCTAAACTTGTTGTAAACTAATGAATTTAGGGTTTTTACAGTTCACTCTGTTGGCATTACTATTAGGCACATTGTAAATCTGTTTAGAAGTTATGATTATCCTTGAAAAACATTTTCATCTCTACCTTCCACTGGGTGCTGCCCATGTTTACAAAAAGTTTGTAAAAATTTATAGAGAAAAAGTGAACTAAGTAAAGAATTTATTAAAAACTCATCTCTCTCCTGCAACAGTCAGAGCTTGACTAACCTCCCCTATCTTCTTCCACCAAGAGGCTCAGCTGTTTGAAAGCTGGCAGCGGTGTTTGTAGAAAAAACTGCTGACATCATGCCCTCAGCCTGCACTTCTCCACCAAAATAGCTTTCGCCAAAACTTCATCTCTCTCCTCAAATGGGCCCCCAAAAAAGCTATTTACTCGTCCTTATCTGCTCTCTGGTCCAACAGGCATCGCCGTATGTAATATGCCAGCAGCTTCAGTGGAGGAGACGGCGGACTCCACGCTGTGTCACATCCTCACCTTATACCGACGTACCACCTGGCTGCACCAGGTGTGTAGCCTTGTGCGGCCGATAAAAGGGGATGAAATGAACTGGATTTAAAAGAACTAATTTTAAATGTATTGGTTAGAGGTGTGCGTTTGGTTATCACAACTTTAGTTTCGACAGTTACTAATAATTGTCTACTGACAAAATCAGCAAAATTGAAACATTTCGTTTCCTTTAGAATGTTGCTGTATTTGAAAGACGTTGATGTAAGATGTAGAAGGTACAGTAAAATGATTTGTTCCTCAAATCAGTTATAAGCTGTAATTATTATTTAGACATATTTTATTATCATGATCATAATGTCTAAAAAGGATTTAGACTCTGGTCTTTAAGTGCAAAGTCCTGACATTATGAAATATACCTAGATCATGTTAAGCTGTGATGTTTTTGTTGTCTGTGTCATTTTTTCATGTAATAATTAACTGATATTTACTCCAGGCTCTCCGGGAGGGCACACGGGTTCAGAGCGTGGAGCAGATCCGAGAGGTGGCGTCAGGAGCGGCGAGGATCAGAGGAGAGACACTGGGACTCATAGGGCTCGGTGAGTAATGGCTTGTCAGTGACCTCTATTTTTATTTTGTTAATTTGCTTTATGTGTAGCACACAGTTCGGTTGGATAGTCAGGCTGTCCATCAGGCCGCTAGCCGAGGGAGACTCGAGGTTTTTAATCAAACTATTTTTTCTCTCTTTTTTTCTCCATTTTCATTTTGAGAAGTTTTGTCCTTAGCTCAGCTAAATTGGCTTCCCAAGGAGTTACTGCCAATAAAATATAAGCGGATTAAACCAGAAGTAGAATGCAAATCTCTCTTCCCTGTTCAGTCACAGCATTTTCCAGCAATAATGAGCAGACGTGTGCAGCCAGTGTTATGCAATTTGTACAAGGCGAAAGTCAAAAAAGGGAAATATTAGATGCACAAAAATGTTAACTGTTGTGTTTTTATGTTCCATTTTAATGTGTATTCATGTGTGTGCAATTTGTCTAAATGCACCTGTGTGTGTGTGTGTGTGTGTACTAATGAGTGTGACTGTGTGTATTCATGTGTTTCTAGGTCGAGTGGGCCAGGCTGTAGCCCTGCGTGCCAAGGCCTTTGGCTTCAATGTGATTTTCTATGACCCTTATTTGGCTGACGGAGTAGAAAGATCCCTGGGACTACAAAGGGTCACCACACTACAGGTAGCACACATGCACACACACACACACACACACACTAGGGTACACACAGTGGGGACATTTTGTTTCGGTGAAATCAGCAACCACCTGACCATTTCCAGCACTTGTGTGTTTTATGAAAAGAAAAAAGCGATCCTTCCATACCTGTAAAGCTTAATCTAAAATGCTACACCTATTACATGAAGCATACAACAGTGAACTATATGTTCCTACCAGAGATGGAAAAAGCCCAAGTCTTGTTTTTGCTCTTGAGACTCACACTGGTTTCAAAGAGGGATTCTGACAGCTTTAATTAAGTTTCCCTGCGTGTAACACCAATATCAGCGAACAGCGTCTCCCATGACAGCGATACCTGTCACCTCTGGACCATTTCCACATAACTCCTGCCAGGATTTTAACCTGTAAGAACTCTGCACTAACATGGCATTTAAATGGATTCACACTAAATCTTCTTTTTACTAAAGACAAAAAAATCCTCTTTGCTCACAAAACAATGCTTTCTTTACCAGCCACCATGACAAATGTGTATTTACCAGTATGCTAAGTGCCTACTCGAAGTCCGTAGCGAAAGGAACACCCTCTTGTCCTCATGGTCAGTTACTGCGACATTGTAATCTGTCTGCTGTGAAGTCTCTGCAGAAGTGAGCAGCAGTATGAAGTGTAAGCAGAGGATAGAGAGGAATTTACTGACACCTCCATCTATCTGTGTCTGTCTGTCTGTCTCCTCAGGACCTGCTCTTCCACTCTGACTGCGTCTCTCTGCACTGCAGCCTGAACGAACACAACCACCACCTGATCAACGACTTCACCATCAAACAGGTGGAGGGACAGCTGCACATACACACTTATTACTGAGCACATACACAGACTTAAATGATTTATTTATCCCTACATCAACTACTACAACCCAAGGCCATAAATATTAAAGAGGTGGATACCCAGGGAAGCCAACTACCTACATACAGATGGATGAGGTTGTCTACTGCGTGTACTGCATACCATCACTGATACAGACAGGAAATAGCCTCTGTCGGTGACTCTTCTTCAGCCCAGAGGATTACAGCTCTTAAGCAAGTCTGACCTTGCTGGAGGAAGGAAGGTGGAAAGACAACATGGATCAATAAAACATCACATATTTATTCTTGTGGTCTGGTTTCACTGGGAATTTCTGCACCGAGAGCAGAATACATAATAAGTTTAGTTTCTCTGTGTGTGTACATTATAAAGACCATTTGACCACACTGAGGAAAAAAAAAATCTTTCATTTCACTGTGCCTTTAAAATTTAAATTTTTATCTTATTAGATAAAAGTGAATCACTGATATGTGTGTGTGTGTGTGTTAAAGATGCGTCAGGGGGCGTTCTTGGTAAACACAGCCAGAGGGGGTTTGGTGGATGAGAAGGCCCTGGCTCAGGCTCTGAAGGAGGGGAGGATACGTGGAGCTGCTCTGGATGTTCACGAGACAGAACCTTTCAGGTAATAAACTCAGTTTTTACATACAGATTGATATTGTGACAGGATTAACTGTCATCTGTAATTCCCACCACACTGGAACGTACTGTATTTTCATGAGTAGATGATTTATACACCAGAGATGCAGAACACAGTGTAAGATACCTGTGTTGAAAAATGTATGGTAAGACAGCAATCAATTCTAGTTTTAGGGGATATAAAAGAAAGTGTAATTTCCCTCTATTATATACAAAAATACAAATAATTTAATTGTTCAAATCTAGGCCATAAAGCTCTTACAGGTGTGTAAGGGATTTTGTATAATGTATACTTTTGCAGCTCAAGAAAATCTGAATGGAAAGGACCTCATTAAGGCTGCAACTAAGTTATTTTCATTATCAGTTATCCTCTCCAAGACTCCAAGGCCTAGGACATAATAAAGAAAACCAGTGAATGTTCACATTTGAGAAGCTGCAACCAGAGTATTTTTGCTTAAATAATTCCTTAAACAATTTCATGATTATCAAAAAAGCTGAACAGAGTTAATTTTCTGCTTGATTTATTGATGAATTGTTTCTTCTCAAGACCAAATAATTATAAATAATGGCATACTTTTACTGATTGTAGAATTAGTTGATTAATCAATTGGCAAAAAATGAATTGGCGTGTTCATAATTGAGTGAAAAATCTATTCAAGCAAAAACACCAACTTAAATGTGTTGCTGTTTTTTTATCTTGAAGAAATATCTTTGGAATTTGACTGTTCATCAGACAAAATAAGCAATTTAAAAGATAGAAATTATGACAGACTAAATGATTAACTAAGTAATTGAAAATTTTCAGTGACGCTGAATCAATCATTTGTTGCAGCTGTAACTCGTTGTTTGTCTTGTGTCAGTTTCAGTCAGGGCCCGCTAAAGGACGCCCCCAATCTGATCTGCACCCCACATGCTGCCTGGTACAGTGAACAGGCATCGCTCGAAATGAGAGAGGAGGCAGCCAGGGAGATCCGAAGGGCTGTCACAGGTAGTGCACACACACACACACACACACACACACACACACAGATAGAAAACATGACCCCTGCTGAAAAATGTAAACACAAATCTAAAAGAGATATTTTTAGGTGTTCCTCTGCAGTTGAGCGTAAACCGTCCCTTTCTTCTTTTAGCAGTAACTAAAAGGCCTTTCACAGCCCGCCTCCTTCTTTCGCTCTCACAGCCACCCTCTTTCTATTCTCCTTATCTGATTCTTTGTTCTTTCTCTCTTTTCCATTCTCTGTTTTGTGGTTTCCCTACTGGCTGTCTATTTACCAAGGGCCTGTTCAATCTTGCCCACCTTTTGTGCCTCTACAGAAAGTTGGTTAGTGAGGTAGGAGAAAAAAAAATCACACCTGTTCTGAGATGTAGAGCAGTAACACTAACTAGTTTCCCTATGCACCTTACAGAACACTGGACCATTCATTCCATTTTTTTTACTTTAACACATCATATTTCTCTCTCTCTTCTTCTTCTTCTTCTTTTGCACTGCCTCTCCTGTTTTTCAGGGCGTATCCCAGACAGTTTGAAGAACTGTGTGAATAAGGAGTTCCTCACCCAGAACAACCACTGGGCAGGAGTCGACCCAGCTACCGTCCACCCCGAGCTAAACGGGGCTTATAGGTAACAACACAAAAAGAAACCTGTAATAACTCATACAGATGTTTCCCAAATCTCTTGGAAATACAGGATTAAATGCAAATGGCCCATCACAATGTTTCATGGCTCACAGATAATTCCATAAATGTATTGTTAGATATTTTTGGGTCAGTGTCTCTGCATGTCCACAGCTCAGTCAGCCAATAATGCATTTATCAGATTAGTCATCCACAGAAATTTACAGTCGCTACAACAACACAGTGGGTCTGAATACAAGTTGCCAGCATCCACCAACACCCCAGTGACCTCACCAGCAAACAAATATCAACATCAAGGCACAGCTTGCATCTTTCCCTACCTTTAACTGTTCTTTCATCTGTCAGTCAGTCACTTGGGATGCCCAGGGCTGACCTGCAGCACCAGTTTGAGGCCTGATCAAGGCATAATAGATCAATACTGCTGATATGAAGCCTGATTCATCAAAGATCTTATGTTTCTAGTATTGTTAAAATAAGACTCACTGCCTGCACTGTTAAAACTAAAACTGCATCAACATTTCAGTATTTTGTTGATGCTGGGGATGAAGAGACGCTTCACAAATTCCTTCATCTCCTCGCATTATGCAAAATACTACAGGACCTTAGCATTGCACCACAGCTTGTTTTATCACCCTCCCATGATATTTTGTATAATTTCTTAAACGGTCAATGCACACAAATTACAAAATAATATATTTTCCTACTTATCCCTAGAGGAATCTTGCCATGAAGATGGTTTTGTGATATGCTTCTCTGAGATTTTGCAAGCACGTCAATACAATAAGGTGAATCGAATTTTGTTTCTGGTGGTCATCAGCATTGAAAAATGACATTTAGAAAAATTCAACAATAGCATTTCATAGGAATTGCTGTCAACTGTAGAAACCCTATGAAAACAGTTGACATTGTGTTATCCAGAGTAATGAGGACACTGTTTCTGGAAAAAGGTGGTGCTGTTTCACATTTTAAAAGCAAGAACCCAGATGAAATATTCATGGCTAAAGACCACTATGGAATTTTTGGGATTTAGTTGGAGGGACCCTTTGTTCAGCTGTCAAGAATATTTCAGTTGGATTGGCTTTACTAATTGAGTTTCAAGAAAAAAATCATCAAATATTTGTAACTGTTCTTTCATTTTCTTTCATTTCAGTCTCGTATCTCTTTCTCCCTCCCCTCTAGGTATCCCACTGGAGTGGTAAGCTTGCCAGCCGGCGGCCTCCCGCCTCCGGTCGAAGGCATTGTGCCCAGCGCTGTGCCCATCACACACACCCTCCCGCCTGCCGTCACACACCCTCCTCATGCCCCGTCTCCTGGACAAAACACAGTCAAGCCACCAGAGGGCGACAGAGAGCAGCATCCAAATGACCAACTGTAGCGCCACACACACGCAAACACACACACACACACGCTTGCCCGTGTTGTCTGATAACTGGGGGAGGTCAGCATGGCAACCGGTGTCAAAGCGGTGAGTTCCCTAGCAACAAGTTGTTATCAGACAGGTTCACAGAGTGTCAAGATCGACAGGTTGAGGTCCCCAAAAACAATCGATTCACAACTCTCCGGCAATTGGTTCCCAGCCGCCAGTTCACACTCCAAAGAGGAAGAAGAAGAGGATAATGATAAAGAAGATGAGGAGGAGGAGCGGATAGCTGTCGAATGCTCTAATCAAAGCACATGACAGTTGTCCTCTGCCCCAACCAGAAGTCCTGAGAAAGACTGTAAAACTCAAGGTCCGCAGGTTGATGTTCACATAACTTTAGCCGAGTTTTAAATAGCTTCCTCTGCCAGAAGTAAAAAAAATAAATAAAAACAACTATCTCTTGATTTGGAAAAAATAATAATACTGAATCAAATTCTGCTGTTTTAGACTGTAGTGTGTCCAAAGTTAGAGGAGCAGGTTTCATGTCTTTCTCTCCTTTTTCTGTGTCCTTTCCTTAGTCTGATGTACAAGCAAAAGTAGTAGGTTATGAAATGAATGTAACCTGTCTGTGTACAGTTTTTAGACTTACAGCAAGAAGATACTGATATTTGTATTCCAGTCTTAACAAAAACAAGAGTTATGTGATCTCTCTTTATGTAGCCAAACTGGTTTGAGAATACAATATCTGTTTGTTTGTTTGTTTTTTTAAATGTGTCCCCAAATTAACAAGCCCCCCAAAAAAGAGGCAGCTTTTTGCACACCATCTCAGGAAATTAAGTTTCCGCAGTTGGTATATAATTTTTTTTTTTTTTTTTTTTACATTTTTTTGTTTTAAAAATTCCTTTTCATGCCACTTAGTGCTTTTATTTTTCTACCTGCTTGCCTTTTTGTGTCCCACCACATTAGAAAAAGAACTTTAACAAGAGCTAAAGTCGATCTAATGTCTGCTTTTCTTTGTTATGTTAAAGGGGCATGTGGTTTTGCTCTTGGGACTTGTGTAAATGTTTGACCCAAATCAAGGGGGTTGCGGGAGGAAAGGCTGTAGGGAAGTGGCAAAATGGTATGCTTGGCTAGGGCGACTTCATCCCTAGTCTCAATTTTTAGTGGTTGCGTTACTAACTCAGTAAGACAAAGCAGGTCGTCCTTAAGGTGATTCACTGAGAGTTTGTAGCAGCTTACAGTCCAAGAGACTGTGTCATAAAAGGTACTTATCTTTGCCTTCTTCATGTCTAATGATGACTTCCACAGTCACACATTAATTGTCTAGCTCACGGAGCATGAACAGTTCAGCACACCGAGGTTTACAAATGATGCACAGCATTCATGAATCAGTGTGCTACTTCATGCTGCTAAATCAGTATTTTACTGAAGTTGCCATTCTAGCTCCAGATGTGTCAAATCAGCCAAAACACTTGTGAAAACCTGCATCAAAAAACTGCTCTGCTTTCTGCCAAAAACATTTTCGGTTCCTATTTGAAGTTAAAGTCACTTGTACAGACATCACATCCAGTTTAAGACTGTTAATGGTTACTGACAGATGATGAAAAGTTGTGTGTGCTTGAAGTTAGGTCAAATAAAATTTTCATATGATCTGCACCCAAGTCGACCTTTTAAGACTTTTAAAAATGTTTTATGGCTTGTCAGTTTAAACTGCTTTCTAAAAAGAGAAACAACCTGCATATGCGAACGAAAAACTCTGGTTTTATAGAAATGTGAGAGACATCATACTGTATATGAACTATGAAGTAAAGGTGTTAAATGATAGCATGTCAGAATGTACGGATTGCTCCAGTCTAGTATCCCTTTAACATTTCATGATGGCTCCTTCCTGAGTATACCGTTTAGCCACCCTCTGTGGCCTCTGTGTCTATGTGTACATATGGTGTTCTGCCTGCCTGTGTCAATGTGACTTGGTTGTATCTGTGTCTAAAAAAGCAGCACTGGGAGGAGGGGTGGTGGCTAGTACTCTCCACAAGGCATCGTTACAAAGACTGCCATCTAAATACACAACTAAACACTATGTAAAGAACTAAAAATGCTTCACATCTAAAGTAGCAAACTGAGCCAGTAATCCAAGTTTTTACTGGTTACGTTCCCACAAAATGCTGAAATTGTTACAGAGGTAAAATATCTGATACTTTTTGCTATCTCAAATATTTATTACTGATTCCAGCTCATGTGTTGTTGATGTTAACAGGCCAGCTAAGTGATGGTGCTTTCTCGATCCCCTTCTACCAGCAGCTGAGTAGTTAAAACAGTTCACTGTTGCCTACCTGGTCGTCTTCATGGTGAGGTAGTAAGCGTAGCGATCAGGGATGGAAATTTCACTAGCCATTGGTGAGTATTTTTTCAGCACAGTTTAGTGTCGAGTTCCAACTGGCCAGAATCTGAAGGGGCAGTCTAGTACAGAGGGTACTGATGTGACATTTAAATATCACTGTCAGGCTAGAGCCCCAAAATCCTGAAAGGAATGCTGGAATATTTTGAACTTTACTCTTAATCTCTCCTCACCAGACGCCTGTCATTATGTGGGAGAGAAACTCTTTGCTAGAACTTCCTAATATAAACTCTAAGCATTCCTTTATTCAAGCCGATGGGTGCCACAAGTTAAAAAAAAAAAATCTGACTAGCTTTTAAAGTGTCGAGGTGCTCCTTGAAATTCCATCCCTGGTAGTAACATACAGTCCACTGTTGCCTACCTTGGTCCCCTTTATGGTAAAGTAGTAGGCGTAGCAATATACAGTATACATAATCTATATTCTACAGTAAATATCATTATTTTTGGTCAAAATGGACAACCTGACAAAGATATGTTTGTGACTGTATGCATTTGTATGAATTATTTTAAAAGGAAATAAACTGTGGAAAGGTGAAATTTGTGTCTTATGAATCTTTTTTTAGAAGGAGCTGGTTTTGAAGGTAGCTAGCTTTCTATTAGCATCTGTCAGCAATGCAAGTGAGAATTGATGATGTGGATAACTATATTATGCTACATACTTCTAAATTATAGTGTCTTTGCAGCATGCAGTTTGAAAGACATGCTGTATCCCAATCACACTGCAAACTAATCCTTTAAAGTATGCACTACTGTTTAATAAACCTTGTAGTTTTTTGTGTTTTGGCACTAATAATACAAGAAACACTGGCAGGGAATGATACAAGCCATGTAAAAGTGGTAAAGGTACTGCAAACTTAAAATTCGGAAAAGTTAAACAACACATTATTAATGCTTTTCAGGTACGAAAATCTAGTATATTTACTGTGCACACTTTTATTGCTTCTTCAGAATGATAACAGCACCTACTGAAAACATGGTTAGAATCTGACACTTGACAGATGCCATGTGTATCATATAAACACACACACAGAGAAAAACACACACATAGATGTGACACTATATGCATGCACACATACACATGCATAAAAATGTCAAAATAGGGTAAACTAAATTCAGGAAACACTATACGCTTAATAGTTGTCTTAATGGAGGGCTGGACAGTATGACCTAAAATTAGTATCATGGTATATTCTGAATAATGGTTGGTTAAAATATATGGCGTGGTACGCAGTATATTTCGTTCATTATGAATTCAATAGAATATGGGTTTATGTATTTGTATCTGTGTATTTGTGGAGTATTTATCATATTAAGGGCCATCCTAAATCAGTATGCAGTGGCCGACAGTGTGAATCTCTTAAAGCACATCTCACAGGCTTCAACATGAGCTACTATTTAAATTCACAATACAAAGCTGCATATACCCATTTGTGACTGTGATACCCAGGATAGATCTCCAAAACATCCAACCTGGGAACAGGTTGAACAGGCTAAAATCAACAAAGAAAGCACTTCAGGCTTAAAGCAAACTTTCAGACAGTCACATCTTAAAGGAATTCCTAGCATTGTGATTAATTGTTTGTACAAAAATGGACAGAAGTTTTGACAATGAAAAAATGACAGCTAGAGAAAGACATTCAATGCCTGCTTACACTGATGCCTCAGCACACAGAGGAAATGTCTGTATGAAGTGGGTTTTCTTGTAGGATTAGGAATTAAGTATTTGAGAGAGAAAGAAGTGTCAGTACATAGGTGTCGTACTGATGTATATGTCTGAATCTTAACATAAAAATGTGTCTTTACAAAGTTTTGTCTAAAAAGCAATGCAATTTTCCGTGCAGATACAGAAATATGACCTAAAACTGTAAAACTCTGGAGCACAGTTCTTGTGTGGTATGTTAGCTGGAGTCAGATCTTCCACTCATAATAGCAGTGGCTGGTGGGGTATCAAAACTTCACATGAGGTTTAAAGACATCACAAATTCTTGCAACTTAACCCACTGCCTCAAAACAAGAGCCTGTTTTCATAGACTTTTCTTTGTCTTTCCAAAGTAAAACCAAAACAGCCTTGTTCAACTTAATCCCAAACGGGATATTTCCAAGAAACATTTAACCATCTGCAGAAGCACCCAGTACTGCGTTTGAACAAATCAAGAGTAGGTTTCTTCTAAGAATAAGTGGAGAATAAATTCAGATCACATGGCAGTGCTTCACTCCATCATAGATTAATAACAGCCTGTTTTCCAAACGTTGATCCAGGAAGCTGTTTCAGAGATGACTCCTTCACATGACTTAGAGTGTAAAGGCCAATACAGGCGATCTTTCCTATTATACACACGTGGATATACAAAGCAGACAGACAGGCATACAGCCAGGATAACTGGTAGCATGTCAGTAATTGTAGAGACACAGGATTATGCATTTATCCTGCAACAGTTCTGCAATGGGACCTCTACGGCCAGATTATCTAGATCTGCATGGTCAATACAATTTAAAGTCATACTGCTGATTTTTGACCTGCTAAATCTTTTTCAGGTTTACAAAAGCATTTGGCCATCTGTAGCATGTTGCACCAGCTGCACCTTGATTGTTTTTAGCATTACCCTGGCACTAAGTTTAAACAGAGCCTCATTTCAACTAGCGTACTGGACTACAGAGAAACACCATAGAGAGGTCATTAAAAAATATCAGACAACAAAGATTTGCAGGTTTTTAGGGCATGCAAACCTAAAGTTAACATGATAAAACAATGGTTAGTTATCGTTCATGACTTTTTCTATTATGACCTGTTTGAATTCAAAATGTTGAATCTTCACTTGTATGGTCACTTCTTTACTCCTCATATTGACAGACAACTTGACAACTTGTGAGTTCTTTTGAGCATTAACTAATATTAACTTGACACACAGCTGCCCAGGAAACATTTAGAGACTTAGTACCCAAATTACTTTGGAACCCTTGCAACATGGGCACTATACTTAAAAGGCTTATACTGTATCTCACACACAGCTCTTTCTACATTGAGGTAAACCTACTCAAACTAAAGCTGAGATTTGACATTTAAATATACTGTCTAATATTTAGTTTCTAATTGAATATGCTGCAGGACCAGGAGAAGAAAAAATGTGTACCTAAAAACATCCGAAAACAAAGATGAGTATGAGACTAGAAAATAAGTGGGTTGGTTCTCTGGTTTGGTTTTGTACTTTGAACTCCACATTAGAGACATTACTGCGAATGATTAAATTTATCCATGATTACAACAATTTCCATCCCAGCAATGCCAAGTTATAGCAATACTGCATGTTATGTCTAAGGACTTTTCTCATCAGTCTCTCGTCTGGTTTGTGTTTCTGCTGAATGTCAAATACACAGGTTTCAAATTCACGTGACAGGGATGATCCAGATAATAATGTTATCACAGCAGTGCCATATGTGTTATTTCAGTCTTAACAGAAAACCAGATCTACTCTCTGTAGAAAATTGCTTAAAAAGTTGAAACAAACAGCTTCCGATTTTATCATAAAGCTCTGACTCAGAGGTATTTCAATGAGAGAGAGAAAAAAAGAGGTTAATCTTCTAACAAAGAGTGCAGCTGATAAACAGACTTTCTTTATGATGAAGTTTCCAACAGCATGGCTGTTCTGGAGGCCAGATGTATATACCCTTCTTGTCTAAAAGTGATGACAGTGTTATGCAAAAGACTCACGTTTCTCCAGCTTTGTATCTGAGTTACACCTCTGGTTCTAATGACTGTCAAATGGATGAAGATTATGATTGTTTCCAACAAGTGAGATGCTGTAATATCCACAGATGCAATGATGCAGCAAATACCTTGCCTATGTTCTATGTGAATGAGTTTGTTCTTGTGTCCTTGACCTTTAATCAGCCCAATAGGAAGAGTGATTGTAACATCCAAAATGGGGACATTTTTGGTGCAAACCATGACACGTTCCTGACTTGGACAGTTACTGTATGTAGAGTTGTACAAAGTCATATGTTCACAGTAAATACTGGCCAAACTACTGCAGTGTTGCTGGCAAGGATAAGGTTTATGAATAACGATGAATGAAACAAGTCACTGAAATGCATGAATGTACATGGTGTTTGAACGTCAGAGTGAGAATGAGACTTTTCTGTTGCCATAATGGTGTATCTCAACTGAGAAGAACAATTGTCCTCCACAAGGTTATTTGTGGATAATTAGGAGAGACAGGAGTGATTCATTTGACCTCCTATCCTTCAGATAATGAGCGCTCCAGGGGGACCAGATTCAAATGAGTGTTTATAATCGCTGCTACACTCACAAACACACACACACACACACACACACACACACACACACACACACACACACACACACACACACACACACACACACACAATAATATGTACTGGGGAACTTCTGCTAGGATGAACACAGTTGGATCCAAACTACATCCTGCAGCTCAATTTGCAAATTAGAAAACATACAGCTAATATTTATACACCTGAATGTGTACAAACAGCTGCTGTTTAAAGATCATCACCATGTGTGGTGCTGCAGCATCTTCTGTCTTCATTAACCTCCCAGCACAGGTCAGGCAGACAAAGAGGGAAAGAGACGGACAGGTACAGAAACAGAGGTGGTGGGTTTTCCTCTCAGTCAACCCCCCCTTCAGCTGTCAGATTCCTGGTTTGCAGTTCTCACATCCATCATCATTATTTCATTAAAAGAGAAACCTGAGAGACACCGGCTGGCAAGGTCATTTACACAGAACATAGTACAGTAACTGCTCACACCTATGAAAACAAAGTATGGACCCTATTACTCTGTCAAGACGTCACAGGAAACCAAAGGTAGGAAGAAACAGATTATGGTGTTACAGTAATCTCATTAAAATATAATAACTCTTATCTTACTGTAACCCTTCACAAATTCCAGTTACATAAAAGTGTCAGTGGATCAGATTTTTACTTGATTTTACACTATGTACGTCATATAACTGCTGTGCATTTGAGATAATAAATTGTTTCAACACTGCATAATGTATGAGCCTAGGAGAAAGGCAAGGGCTTAGAAAAACCTTCAGAAAGTGGTGGAGTAACCAAAAACCTAGAGTAACCCTCAGCAGTGATTTATACTTTGATACAGGAAGACCAGGGTGGGACAGGAAACTACATTTATTTTATTAATCGACCAACGTGGGTGATGGATTCTCAACTGTAACACAAGCCAAGTGGTTTAGTCTCATTTTAGGTATTGTAAGCCCGAACTGAGAAAGTTCTAGTCCTTATCAATGTAGCTTTTTTCTTTCAGTTAAAAAGACTACAAGTGTTTGAACTGTGGAAATTCAAGGAGCATATTAGCGCTAATGAAGGCTGTACCTTGTAGAACTCGCAGCTTTTTACTCCATTTTCCCTTGAATGTTCCTCAAATGTCAACATGAATCAAGGCTAATGCCTTTTTGGCAAAAAAGACATCTCAGTAGTACATAAAAAGGTTACAAAAGAAATTGGCCAGAACCAACTTTGGCAATACCGCACCCACTAAAATGAGAAAGTAAAGTTAGCTCAATTGTCGAGGGCATTCTGGAGTTAAGAGAGGAAACTTGTGGCTGAAAGGTCATGTGCTCAAATCTGTGATCGAACCTTTGACACCTAAACACAAGCAGGCCTCCTTTTGTGTCTTACTGCATTGTTCACAGCGCTCCTGTTGATCTACACTGACACGACTACACTACAAAATATTATAAACTTACCATCTATAATACAAGGGATCAATGCAACAGTATAAGCCCCAATAAACAGAGTTTTTTTCCCCTCAGTGAAAGCCTTTGACAAATTGAAATTTTGACTTGATGATGACGCTAGATTAACAGTCAGGATATCATCCAGTAGTTGTCGATCTATGAAAGGTTCAATTTATAGCCCATAAGAACACTTGCACACACACACACTCTGCAACTACAGTAACAACTCCAAAAAGGCGAGACAAACAATTAAATAATTTCATGAGCATCATAAGGTCATTCCTGGTTTGCACCAATATAAAGGCTAGGGTTAGGCTAGGCTAGGTTCAAGGCTTAAAAGAATTTCTCCAGAACAGATTCCACAGATACTACACAATCTAAGCTTGAGCCACAGCCTCATATAATGGCAAGCGGTTAGCTTAATGGTAAATGTTACATACAAACAGTAGCGTGATAAGTATGGTCTACAGTCTCTCAAAGGCCTTGCACTACCCTTTGGCACCTCATATGCCATTCAACTGAATGTCACCACCACAAATCCCCTGATATTTATGGCTCCTGGCAGTTTTGGTGATATTGAATTGCACCTGCTTTGACACAATCCAGGTATGAATGGTCTCAAAGCTCAAAAATCCTCCTTCCACCTGTCCAAATCCCTCATGACAGAGGGCGATTTATTGGGTGAGCCCAGTGAGAGATCAGAGGTTTCATTTGGGTTCACCTGGTCAGCCAGGTTCATGGAAACAGCAGGTGTTCCTGATAGTTTCTTTCTGCATTTGGTGTATGGCTCTGCTCTTAAGAATCGCAGGATTTCTGGGCAGCGGAGCAGCATTACCTAACGGTTCCTCAGAGAGGGACAGTAAATCCCTGAACAGAGAGGGACACCAGAAACACAAGATGATGTTCCTGGCTGACTCAGTGAAAGCTGATAAGGTGTGTGAGTGTGTGTCAGAGAATCTAGTGTGTCAGTACGCTTTTGGTGTGTGCGTGTATATGTTGTCTGTATTAAAGTCTCTTGTGTCTTGTCCTGAAATAATGCCATGAAGAAATGTCTGTATTTTTATGAGATTTCACGAGTGTGTTTTTCTTCAGTACAAATCTCCCTTCACGTAATAAGAAAAACAGAAAGTCTATAAATTCTTCTTTCTGCAGACATCTGGTCTAATATCAAACCACATCTTCACTGAAGGTTTTTGTATGTGTTCTTGCATTTTCATTCATCCTGTTCTTTATTCATGAGCGCAGTCATGTCATTGCATGGCTGCACGAAAAGTGCATGATATCCACTGTTATTCGCGCATGGTACTTTGCCCAGTGTCATCTAAGCGTGTTTATCCCAGTAACGTCAACAGGCCATCAATCCGGCTTTAATTTACAGAACTAACTGGCCAGAGTTTCATATGCCGCCGGGGGGATTCAGTACAAAGCATCACTGTCCAAGTGTCATTATGCAACACCTTGGTTGTGTGGAAATCTTGTATAGTCACTTTTGGCTTTTGCTTCATTTTCACCTTGACTTTAAAGCTGACATCATCCCCCAACATGCTGAGGGAGTGATATGACCTTTATGTCTGCAGAAACCATTCGAAGCCTGTTGTGGAATTTTTTAAAAATCTGTTGGCGTCACTTGGAAATGAGAATCGTTTTTCTCTTGCACTGCAAAAGCTATCCATCTTGACAAGTCATTCAGTGTAGTGTTGAGTATTAAAATCTTATTTCTCTTAAAGCAAGGGAGGCAATGTCTGCCAGAGGGGTGAGGTAGTTTCACTGAAGCAAACAATGGCTTGTTTAAGCAATTTTCAAGTGATGTTATCTTGATACCTCAGGAGAAATATCATTCCTATTTCACAATGTCATCACTTTAAAAATATTCCTCAAACTGCACTGAAACCAGAAAAAATATCTCACACATTTTCACCTTCTTCTTTTAGTGAAAACAAAATTTTAAGATGTTTTTTTTTTTTCTGGGGTGAAAAGTATACGTCTTCAGAGATTTAAGGTTTTCTTTTGACTGCAGTGATAATTTAATATCCTCCCCTGTCTCTTCATTTCCAAACTATTAGTAACTCATCTGTATCAAAGCCTGACAGCTGGACAGACTTCTGTCCAACAGATTTCTGTTCCCCTCCATCACTGAAAGACGTTCCAACAATCACAAGTCAAAGACCAGAGGACCTCACATTGGCCGATTCTTCAGTTGTGGGTATCCTCAGTATCGAGTATATTATTTTTAACGTGGGGAAAGATCAAGGGACTAATGTTCATTGTACCATTCTGGCTATGAAATGTCTAATTCAGATTTTATCTTCACCTAACAAAAATTGATGAGTCTGAACATATGCAGTTCATTTTCATCAGTTGCTGATGTTACTGAGCAGCTCCACTACAGCAGTCCTCAAAAAATGACCTCTCCCTTTTGAGACAATCCGTGCACAATTACCACAGATGTTATATTTTAAAGCTGCCTTCATTTTCATTTATACTTACCCTTTAATTACTGATGTGGCTTTTACCAATTCAAACCTGTTTTAAATGCAAACAGTGTTTAACAAACCACAGGTCTCATTAACATGCGAAATAAGGATTACCGTCACTAACCATACATCAACAAAAGATATCCTTGGACATCTCGGATACAGGAGATTATACTGGAAAGGCAAGTTAAATAACTGGAAAGCAGCAGCTTTCTTTATCAGATTTCTACGCAACAGGTTTTGAGGAGGGTACTGACAATCCAACCACTCTTGGGGGAATTTTTTCTTCTCCCTTCTGGGCAAAGATACATGTCCCCCAAGGTATAAAGAAATAGGTTCAAAATTTCC
Organism: Lates japonicus; assembly: GCA_033238685.1. NCBI lineage: Eukaryota > Metazoa > Chordata > Actinopteri > Centropomidae > Lates > Lates japonicus. The sequence goes on along the minus strand of BRZM01000373.1, from coordinate 5,985,231 downwards.
TTTGTTCCAAGTGCAATAAATGTGCTTAATTTGCACAAAGCTTCAACTGAACTGCTTGAATGAACTTAATTATGGCTACCATTCCAGTGGTTTGACACCTTTAACGAACAGATATATATAGATATATACTTTTTTTTTTTCTTTCCTTTTTTTATTTGGTTGTTTGCTGTAATTGTTGTGATCACTATCTGCTTGCTCTCTTGTAGGCTGTGTTCGTGTGTGTTTTTTGCCCTCTGCTATAAGTCAAATTTCCCTTCAAGGGACAATAAAAATCTCTGCACATAGTACTGAATGTACAGTACTATATGCAGCAAGCGTGCAAGGATTACACAACACAGCTGTGTACCACTGTAGAGAGTTGGATTTGATCATTTTGTACTTTTATTGGATGAGTTTTTAAAATGTTTTTCTTGCTATTAATAAACTAACATATTAACTAATCATGTATAATTCTTGCTGTCTTTGGGAACACACACAAACCCCAGGTTGAGGTTGAGTGCCTTTCTTAAGGACAACCACACTTGATCTACTGAGTGTGGAAAACATGTTTTCTCTCTGTCGTCCTCCTCTTTGCTTTCACCCTCTGCTTTTCCGTCACAATGTGGATTTTAGTTACATAACAGAATCACCTGACTTATTTTAGTCAAATCCTACTTGAGTAATGTTTCATTATTGATGATAACTACTAAATCTAAAGCCTCTTGCAAGTGATCCATCATTAGATACAAGGGAATACCTGCTAAAGCTTTTACTTGTAAACCCTGATGGTTTTACAATACAGGTGCATGAGAACATGACAGCGTAACAACTTCCCATCCAGCTATAGGATAAGCGGAAAAATAAAGTCATCTACCATCAGTATGTGTGTGTCCTATTCTTCCAACAAAAGTGATATTATTCTTAGATATGCTGTAAGTGACATGTAATTTCAACAACCAGTGAGCTAAGTCCTTCATCATTGAAAAACTGAAGGCAAGTTGCTGAGATAAATCTAGATGTCTCGATATAATGGCCATCCACAGACAACTAACTGTCATGTTTTCACTAACTCAGTGAGGCCATTAGCATCAAAAGGTTATTTACTGTTACATTTATCATCTCTCTTATATATTTAATAGCTCACTGTGCAAATTATTGAAATGCTTATTGAAAATCTTTATATGGAATGGAAATCCCTGTCTAGAGGTTGAGTGTTTAACCCATTAAACGTTTTCCTGTTTAGCGCCACAAAACCTCTGCATTATAGTTTTGTCCAGACCTTGATGTTAATAATTAGCCTCAATTCTCAAACCAGCATTTAATCATCATGAAGAGTCCAGTCAAGGTCTCTGTGTGCAGTACATACAAACCCTGATCGTTTTACCACATCATGTTCAGAGAAAGCAGTGCAATTGGTTTACTCCAGCTGTAATCCTTTGATTACATAATCAGAATTCATGAGAACAAATCAAAAACAGCAGTTTTCCAGAATACATTTGTAATGTTGTTTAATTGGTGGTGTGTACTCTGATTTTGATTCTCATCTTTCAACTAGGATTAGGTGTTAAGGCCTCAGAATATTGCGATATTTTTAGGCTACACTGCAATACACAAAATACAGGATATCTCAATATTTTGAAATCTCCTCTAAAGCACTTCATACATTGATGCATATAATCACACCACATTTTTAACAGCTGTTAAATGAAAATAAACAACAGCATGATGTAGGCCTACATACTGCAGCCTAGCACTGAAACAAAATTGTGGTATTGCTACCTTTTGTGGCAATGATTTTGCTGCATATTTTGCTCAACAGGTATAAACTTGCTTTGGAGCTTCATTCCTTTTACTCTCTCCAGGCCGCTTCTCTGCTCCCTTGCCTGCGGCTTGAAAACATTATGAGAAAATTTGTGCTTAATGTTTGCAATATAGTTGTTTACTGCATCCCCTGCAGAAGAAGCCACAATACATAGAATATATTCAACATATTGCCCATCCCTATGTTCACCTCTGACTCATCCTGATTACTTGACCTCTAAACCCAACCACCAGTTCCACTCTTGATGTCTGAATTTGGATCCTCATTTCTCAGTAATAATATTATAACAACAATAATCTTTAATTGTAGAGCACTTTTCAAAACTCAAGCTACAAAGCTACATGAAGCAACAAAATTAAATTAAAATTATAAGATAAAAGAATCCAGTGGTGTGTCCGCCTCTGCAGACTCTATACTTTTGTTATCATCAGAGTAAAAGAGCTGCTTCCCCATTAAGCACTGGGTGTGATGATGGTTATGTACTTTTATTCATCTAATTTATTGTATATTTATGTATTGAAAGCCAGAACTCCTTATCTGGCTGATAAAAGTATGTTTTGAGACAGGAATTATAGATGTCACTGACTTGCTTGCCAGCCTAAGGCAAGTCGTTCCAGAGCCTCAGGGCCCTAATTGCAAATGTCACTTTTCTACTTATACTTCTAAAAAAATATATGGACATGGAAAGAAACACAAACCAAATTCTCAAAGGAACTTCAGTATTCTGACAGTGCTGCATGAACACATTTTCTTATCTGGGTTTTTCATAGACATGGAGTTTTATATTGAAATGAATTTCACTTTACTCTAACTTTAAGCATACAGTAGCTTTACTTTTAGTTGTGGTTATGTGAAGCCTTATTTATGGGTGTTGTGGGTTTGTTTTGACACTGAAGCACAGATGTACTGGTGTGTATCCAGCAGTGAAATTTATGGGCCTAGTCTGCCACTGGGCTGACAATGTTTTGATTCAAGAGTGTCTGTCTGTCTGTCTGGGCATGGTTGTTTTCAACTCACAGGAGATGTAAGATGTTGACCAGGACTCAGTATCTTTCAGATCATGCTGCGACAGGGTAACCTGCCCTGCAGATAGACCAACTCGGAACAAACAGGTTGCATGTGTGAATGCCCAACCCCAGTGTCTTTAAACATAGGTTTGCATTTACATGACCAACACCATGCATGAAATGGTAAGGTGCTGAAGAGTGTAATGTCAAAGCTTTGATCTGACATGAAATGTTCTTTACTTCTAAATGCATCTGATGTCTAATGTCTGAATCTATTTTAATTGTAGTCACGCGCAACTATGATTTTGTGGTGATAAATCAGAGCTTCATAAATTGTGCATTTAGTGGTTAGATTCTCACTCCTGATACAACATAATTTCTTACAATTCTACAATTAGTCAGTTATACCAGACTCAATCCTGGGGAGAGTCTTAACTTTCAGGGACAACCTGGCTTTTTTTTTTTTAAATTTGACCTGGTAGCTTTCCAGTGTCAACACAGACTTCTCCTACTGACTATGGACTCGCTCCACCAGACCAGTTGGGACTAAAATGCCTTTGTTGCTTAGGGAGTGGAAACTTCTGTTCATTTCTCTTAACTCTGTCCAGGATGTAAATTGGTGACTTTCCAGCCACGAGCCTCATTCTTTAACTTCTAGACTACTGGGTTTATAGCACTTTGTAGAATCACTGATAGGCTTTTTAAACCCTCCTTAATTGTAACTTAAGGACACGTCTGTGGTTTCGTATCGCAATTAGAGGTTTTGACTTGACTTTGTTCTGCTGACTATGGGTCAATAGTGAAAGACTGTGTTCATGTTGGAAAGTGGTGTAAATGTGCAATGGAAAAGACTCCAACCCTGTGAGATATCAAATATTTGCTGGGGTATTGCTTCAGTAATTCAAAATATTTTTGACTGAAACACCCATTGTGCTATGTTTTTCAGTCAAAATATCCATCTGTTTGGCAGAGAATCATAAATCCAGTCCAGTTGCTCTTGCTTTTTAGAAATGTTGATATGCTTATCACGCTTGTTCACATTGACGTAGCCAATAACATCTGTTCAAAACAGAATAAACTCACTGGTTTCAGCCCTACAGCATCGCACTTTACTGACTTTCGCCTCTTCCAAGTTTTTCAAAGGCTAATTCAAATTAACACCACCATATCTGTGTAGTTTGAACATCACTTCAGTAACCTCTAACTGCAACGATGACATGCAGACGGCTGCACATTTCAGCTTTAACTGTATGAACAACTGGCCAACAAGATGAAAAAGCCAGACCTTATTTAATTGGGACTTGACATCCCATGCTTTCTTTTAAAACACAGCATTACAATGTGTCAATACCGCTGCCTCAGGTCTTAACTGCTGCTCTCACTTCCTCCCTCATTTGGATCTCGCTGTTGCTCCGTCCAGACATGTCAACAGAACACACATGGAGAAAACTGAAACCGGCTTTATCACAGTTTTCTCCTCCTGTGGAAATACATTTTGTCACTTTTGCAACCTGCCAAAACTGGACCACACCGTGTCGTGGCTGGAGCGCCACATTTCAAGTCGAAACTTTGAAGAGTGAGACCTGCACTGAAGCACAGGACTACTGTGCTGGAAAACTGATCTTTCATTTAATGTTTTTTTCTTTCTTTTTTTGTTGCGAAGGGGCCCTGTAAATCATGTCCTTTATACCTCCGGCCGGGGGTTCACCGCCTCACCGCAGGGTGGGAGGACAGCATGATGGGAAAAACATGATGGGCTCTCACTTTAGTGGGTCAGAGAGGGAGAGCGAGAGGAAGAAAAAGGGCAAAAGAGAATGAAGGGCTGTGAAGGAGGTAGGAGGTGCTGTCTACACTGGATAAGAGAGAGACACAGAGACAGTAGGGGGTAAAATATTGAAATATCGTCAGACGGAGAGAAAGAAATAAAGACAGAAGAATATGAAGACATAAAACCACAGTAAAAGCAATAAAAATATAACTTCTATTTCAAAACATTTTAAGCAACAGGCAAGGTAACTCCATGCTGCCAAGAGGACACAAAAACAGAACAAAAAGCAATATATAACAAAAATAAATAAAGAAGCACATGGTAGTTATGGCTAAAAGAGGAAAACAAATTATCTGCTACTGCAGATAATTTATCAACTGTTCAAAAAGGTCAAGTAATAGATTAATCAAACAACAAAAAATTCATAGGCATCTACATTAAAATTGATTCATTGTTTTAAATTATTTTTTACACAAATATGCCTAAAATCTAACTGATTCTAGCCTCTCAAATTTTACTGCTATCTTGTCTTTCAAGCCTTCTATGACGAAAAATAATAATACCTTTGGATTTTGGGCTGCTGGCCAGAGAAACAAGCTACTTTAAGATGTCCCATTACATTTTATAGACCTATATATATACACACACACACATACACAAAATACCTGTACTCAGACCTAAAGTAAATGCTGCCTCTCAACCTGTGACCAAGCCTCACCAAAACCAAATGAGAAAAGGACAGACCTATTCGAGAGGCCCTGCCACTTCTGAAATACACTGATCCTACAGACATCAAGCAAAGACAGAGAACAGGGTCTTATACCTCTGATGTAGGTCCTATAAATCAGAGGCTTCTAAAATGTGAGGCCTGGGCCCCAGGGCATGGGAGAGTTGGAGGGGGGTGCGAAGGGAAAGAGGTGAGGTAAAGATACAGCATGAAGTGAAAGGGACAGGTGTATGTTCTGAAAGCAACTGGAGGTTAATTATTATGGATGTGTCCACTGATTTGGCCTGCTAATTGACATATTCAGCAGCTGGAGAAGCAGTGGCTGTGACACACAGCTCACAAAGGCAATTTAGGCAGTTTGAAACACAAAAGTCACACAAAAATCACATTCCCTCCCTCAAATATGAACACACAGACATAATATATATAACTTTGGATTCAGTATGACTCACACTTTCCAAGGACACCATTAGCCCCAATGCCCATTGTGATTAATGGCTGATAAACTCATTCAGAAATCACACCAAATAGATGCTAGTTTCAACTCTACAACCTGCCTGAGAATCATGATGTTTTAACATTTTCTTCAGTATTTTCTTCTGTTTCTTCTGTGCTAACAGCTAACTGTTAATAGCAAATTCAGCATACTTCTGATGGTGCTAATTTGCAAAGTTTTATCTGAATGGGGGTTCAGAGTCAGACTCTGAAACAGAAACAGTTCTTGGCCCAGCTCATGCTCTCTAGGAAGACACAAAAAAATATAAGAACATATGGAAAAATGCATGGGTGAACTATTAGCCTTCCTGCTGCAGTAGCCTAGTTTCCCAAAGTGAAATCTGGCAAAGCTTTTGGCCACGAAACAACACTGACTAACCGCTGTTAGGCCTCTCTCTTCCACATAACCCCTCACTGCCACTCGGAGTTGCCCATGTGCAAATCTGCTTTGTGCAGCTTTTAAAAATCTTTTTTGCTAAAACTGAACAATGTAATCCAGGTGCCAACTGCTCGGCCAATCACTATGAGAGACACAAGAATGAGTGAGATGGAGCGAGAACAGCAGACTCAGCAGCTGTGATTTCCTAATGGTGAATTTATACGCTTGGCGTTTTAATACTCTGCGGTCACCTGATATCTTGGACCAGAGCTGTTCATCCATAATTCTCAAGATATAAATTGCTTTGGTCTCGACATCTAATATTGGCTTGTCTGGCTGTGGTGGGTTTTGATGATTGATGACACAAACATTCAACAAAGTAAGTTACAATACCAGGAGTCTGCTTCTGTGGAGTCAAACAGTAGGACTCAGATAATGTGTCATAACAGGGTTGAGGCAGATCACACTGTTTATATGACTGAAATACTGTATAACCAACATTTTGAGAAGCAAATACGGTCTACATTAATGAAACCAGCAACGTCTTCACAGTTGAATTACAAAATATTTCTTTATCATGGAGCAAAGACGCAAAAGAGCAGCCACTGAAACACTATAAACACAAGTAAAAGTTCAGCCAAACCAGATTAATCTAGGTTTTGCGTGGATATACACTGTTGTCTCCTGACACGCATGCACACTAATACAAACATAATTTATCCAGAAATGTGCAAATGAATGCAGATGCACACAGATTGCTCCCACACAGAGGAGGAAATTATTCTCGGAAATCAGGGGTGATTATTGCTGTAACAAGGCCCTGGGGATATGTCGAGTGGAAGTTGTGGGACAGAACAGTGTGAAAAAGGTGTAATGTTAAAACCAGGTGTTGGTCACAAGTAAGAAAGAGTGTGTGTGTGTGTGTGTGTGTTTGTGTATGATCGAAGGAAAGAGAGACAGGGAGAATGTGGCTGATTATCATAATAAATGATTTGACTGATGTGTCTTTTGCTTTATTTACTGTGTGGGCTTTTATGTGGAGCACCGCATGAGTGAGTGTCTGTGTGTGTGCATTTAACGAAGCCAGAGAGTCAAAACAATGACCTCACATCCTGTCACCATGGCAACGCTGGCCATTAGCCTAACAACAACAAGCTCTGTTATTTTGTTTACAGGCTGTCCGGTCCATTGGGCTGACATATGGTGGCCCCTCAGCGCCCTTCAGCATCTTGACATTCACCCGGTCACCGAAGTCAATGTGTTCAGCCCTTCAGCTTCCTACTTTCTGTTAGAAAGTTCAATGATGTTACTTGGCAGCAAGGCCAATTCCAGCTTGTAAACCAGTTTTGGATAATATTTCCTCGCAATGAGAGCTCGTGCCTCCGCATAAAAAGATTAAATCTGTTTCACAACCTTCACTGATATGAAGCAATGGAGAGGTTAGTGGGTGCAGCAGAGGACGAGTATTATACGGACTGATTTTCCAAGAACGCTACTACTTTAGTGCAACTCATTTGATATTTACATATACACTAATTCCTCCTGTAATGTAATTACATGTCTGTGTTGACTTATGTACAGCTACTATACAATCCCTCTCTTTTCCGTCCTGATAAATGAATGGTGGTGCAATATCTAACTGAAAGCACACAAAAAGCGAGGCACAGACTGGTGCAAGCCTCAATGCAAGTTAATCAAAATTAAAACACAATCTCCTGTTCACATCACCACATTTTTGTCTATCTCACCTTCATTAGGGTGGAGGTTACCAAGGATTCAGTACCCACCCTGATAAAGTCAGGGATACTGGAGGGTGAGGTAGACACTTTGACAAAAAAAGCCAGATATAGAGATGAATAATTTAGAGTATACTGACTTCTTTCCTCAGAGATTTATTCTACTCATATCTTATTACCACTGAAATATATAGGATGCTGACAGAACTCTCACCTCCCTACCACAATATCTACCCATATCTACAACTCCCACCACAACTGCAGTAGACACATTGCTTGACTTGCCTCTTCAGTCCCAGTCCCTCATGGTGTTTCCTGACCTATATTCTCTTACATCCTCTTCTCCCTCAGTATTTACAGCTTCCTTTCAAACAACATGCAACTGAACGTTTTCCTACACAAACACACTATCAGCTGAGACCAGAGCCAGCATGTTTTTAAATCAAGACCCTCCGTCGGTTTTCTAGTCATATGCTGAAAACATGATGAAAAAATAGGCCAGTGTGCACTTGTGGAACTGTTTCATCACCACAGCAACGTGAGAGGCAATAATATAATAACATCAGCTGAGGCTGTGGACAGTGTGCGTGAGAGTCTGTCACATCTGTCTCTGGATCAACAGGAATTCCCCAACAATAACAGGGGACAAGGCGAGGAGAAAACAGTACTCAAGTGGAACATCAGTACAGTTCAGTACAATAAACTAAGCATTCACTTATATTCAAACAGCAAAGTATCAAATATTTCTATCAAAAGTGCTGTAGAAGATGAAGATAAAGATTGTGTGATTTGGTCAAAACCCCAAATGCAAGCAAGTGACCTTTGAGTCGAGATTATTTTGTCATTTGCGGAATGAATTTTGAAAATCAACATTTAAACCAACAAGACAGAAAAATCCTAAAGGCAATCAAAACATTTTTACTTCCAAAACATCTGGAAGCTCCAGATTTAGCGTCCACCTAGCTACATGCAATTAAGATACCTACTACTGCTACTATTCAGTTTAGCTTAATACTTTATTGATCCCTGTGGGACAATTCATCTCTCTGGGGAGGTTGAGGGTCAGAGGTCTGCAGCCAAGCAACAGACTAGGTGCTAATTTCCCATGTGCATTTGGTACTAGTGAATCCATCCATGAATTGAGCCAGTAGTGTTCTGTGTCCAAGAGACCAAAACTGAAAACCACTCACTTGAGCCGCAGCGCTCACACTTCTTTCTCTCATTTTGCTCTACTACCCTCGATAAAACTGAGCACAGGGCAGCACTGTTCAGTGTGCAGGAGTTATGAAGGCGGTGATGAGTTAACTTTCCTTTTTCAAATGTCACTGACTGAAAGCAGGCTGGACTCTAAAGTCAAAACAATAAATCCTGGAAATCGAGAGAGGTTGACTGAGGGCAACTGGTGTGTGTGCGTGTGTAGGTGTGTTAGTTTGTGTTTGTAAGAAACGTGACCATATGGAAATCATTAGATGTGGGCTGATTCAGCTCGCTGGCATATTTGTGTGTTTGCACGTGAGTGTGTAGTGTGCAGTCCGCCACCTCCAGGTTCAGTAAGTCAAACACCACAACCCAATCTCCACACACACGCACGCAAACATTCCTATCTTAACAACAGCAGACTGTTGGACTATGCTGACCAAGTATTGAACTTTATATCTAGTTATCTTGAAAAAACAAAAAACTAATGTTTTTTTTTGTTTTGTTTTGATAAAATACCTATCAATATACTTGTCTACCTATCAAAGAGGGGGCCTCCATTGCCTGTCTGTGGTGAACAGACAGGGACATGAATACATACAAAGGCCTTCTTTAAAAATTTATTATTTCACTATGCTGTTTTTGACAAATACTCATGTAGTGTTAGCACTATACTATTATTAAGACTACGTTGCTAATGTAGTGTTGCAATCTATTAGCACAAAAGTGGTCAAAAGGCAAAACTACAAGGTGCAATGTAAGAGCTCAAGACTGCGCCTGCAACAAACAAAAACCTTCCCCTTCAAAGTAGTCACTTAGTGCGGCAATACACCGTTCCTAGCCATCCACGCCAGGAGCGTTGTCAAGATGGAGCACCCAATTGCTATGGCGCCAGTGCTGGTCATTTGTACTGAAGAAGATGTGTCCTCTCTCAGAACTCTCACCAACTCGCTATTGACAGTTTGACCCTGGGAAACAAATTCACGGTGCACAACCCTGCAAATATCAAAGAAAAAGATGAGGATGAAGCGCCATCTTTGGTCACGGAGACTGCAAAAACCGCAACACAGAGGTGGAAGAGCTTTCACTTTATAAGAATGTAAGTGTAATATAAACAATTTATTACATTCCATTATACAGTCATTGTGGAGAGCATTGTGCCTCCACACTGCTACTGCTCGTGCAGACTTTAAACCTGCACTGATCAGAGCACTGCGCCTTCTCAGCATGCTGCCAAATCCAAGTTCATTAGAACTACACACCTGAAATATCCTGCCAAGAAAAAAAACTTTGTGAAAGTGATAGGTTTCTGCTAAACCCTGAATCACTGCCATCAAACACATGACTTCTTTGTATCTTATAGCCTTTACTTCCTCAACATTTTGTTGGATAATGCTTCAATTTGCCTGACTTTATAAGCCCCTGAAAAACACATCAAAGGAGTTATGCAAATCGACTGTGTCATAGGCAATATAACTTCCTACGTGAGTCAAAAAGCAGCACTGGGACTGGATCTAGCTGCTCAGTTGCAATTCAAATACCAAGAGACATTTAGAGATTTCTAGAAATACATTATTGGCCTCATTAGTCATATTTGTAGGTATAGAGACCTACAGTTTCAAACTGTGAAATGACACTCTACCCATGGAGCTGCACAGGACCCCTGGCTGTGCATCCAGAACTGCTGAACACATTAGCTAGTTAATGGGCTACTTATAAAGTGTAGGAGAGAAGGAGGAGGAGGAGGAGAGTGGTAGGGGGAGAGCCAAAGTCAAAGGGCATGAAGGGGGCAGGGAAGTCATTGACGAGCAGATAGAGAGGCTGAGAGACAGAGTGGAGCAAGTTGAGGAGGGGAAGGGAGCAAGAGGGGGAAAGGGGGGAGACAAAGGAGGGAAAGAGGGAGAGGAAAGAGAGGGGTGAACCTCCTGAAAGACATAAATAGGCGAAAGAGGACTTGGAGCCTCGCAGTCACTCTTCCCGACAGCCACATCCACCGCTCTCCTCTCCCCTTCTCCTCACCTCCAGCCCTCCTCTCCAATCATCTGCTGCAACCCTTCATTCATCTGGAGCCCTGAGCAAAACCAGTGAGTAGTTTCTGCACCACACATCATCTTGTTGCTACACAACAGAACAGAGATACTTACATTTGGAAGACTGTATCACTGCACAAACTGATGGGTGTGTGGAACAGTGGAACTTTATGCAATCATACTGTAAAGTGACATGAGATTCAAACAGTAAACAAATGTGACAAGGAAGTGTGGACAGTTTATGTAGATTCTATGTATTATATTTCGGAAGAATTAGTGTGGCAGTAAAATGCAAAAATCTGCAGATAAATCTTTCACACATCTGGCTCTACTTTTGTGTTAATATGCAAATTGCAAGAGCACCCATTGTCATTTTATGACAAGTTCATTAAGAAAAGAGTTTTGAATGAAGAGAAAGTGCCCATTTACAAATATAGAATTTTTTATTCTGATGCCATACACTCAGATAGCATTTAACTGAATGTGCATGCTGTTCATGTGTATATCTCTTAGAGGCAGGGCTATGCTCCACATAAAAAGAATGCATGTCCCTCAGAGGAACGTTTAACTCCAGGGCTCTATTAATCAGGGACACATAATAGTGTCAGAATCATACTGCTAAGTGAGGAACTGAGTGAGAAGAACCACATCACTGAGAATTAAAATACAGGGTAGTGAGGATGATAAGATGAGGTATCCAAAGATAGGAAATGCAGCTCTGTTCTACTAAATAATAATAATCTTTGAGGCAGGAATGTAGTGCTCCCCAGGCTACAACATTTCACTATTTGCACTTTAATTAATGTCAGATCTCCTGCTGCCAATTCTGCATTGCTTAACTTGAGTTTACAAGTCTAAATAGTGGAATATAAACAGTGGAAAGGATTTAAGTGAAAAAATGCTCCCTCTGACTCACATGCCCCAACAGTTAAACTAAACAGTGATGCTGCAGCCAAACAATTTGCCCTTTTCTTTGATTCTCTTTGTCAGTCCTGCCATGTACCAGATCTGACTGGAAAAGGTCAATTCCACATAGAGACGTCAAAATAAATGAAAAAAATGATAACTAACTGCAAATCAGACTAGTGCACAGCTTTTAACTACACAAGGACAAAGGAAGCGAATATGTCTAAAAAGAAGGGATACATTCTATTTGATGAAATAAAATTAGTTGAATCTTTGAATAAAATGTCCTAAATCAGAACTCTCAGTGTTCAGGTTTGCAGCTGGATGACTCAGCTTGACAAAATCACTGACTTTTCTACTTTCTATATTCCCTTTAATATATCTTTTCCAGGTCCTTTATCCTCCCCCAAAATCAGCCTTCATGGACACCACCAGGAACATCCTCACCATCTCTGAGGCGCTCTACCATCTGATTGTCATGATGCTGACACTGGGCCAAGGCATTCATTCAATGCCTGTTCCCACTGATGTCCCCATGTGCACGGCCTCAGAAACTGCTCAGTACAGCCTAACGTTTACCGGCAAGTGGACCCAGGCAGCTTTCCCCAAGCAGTATCCTGTCTACCGTCCCCCTGCACAGTGGTCAAACCTCATTGGTGAGTGCAGATTGGAACTACTTTTTGAATAGCTTATTATTATTATTAGAAGCAGATGTAGAACAGTATTTGGATTGGTTGAGTATAAGAAATGTTTCCTCTGTTGTCCCCATTGCTCAGTGCTTGAAACTGATTCAGTATATAACAAGTAAGTGGAAAAATTTATAAGGATGATAACACATTTTCTTTCCATTAGTAAATTTACAAAAAATATGTTTATATCCCTCAGCAGAGATGCATATAAACTGGCTATTGCAGACTTAAGCCTGTTCCTTTCCCTTTCTCTCTCTGCTCTTAGGGGTGACCCACAGCTCCGACTACCACATGTGGCAGCGTAATGAGTTTGCAAGCAACGGAGTGCGGGAGTTTGCGGAGAAGGGCGAGGCCTGGACACTCATGAAGGAAGTCGAGGAGGCCGGCGAACGCATCCAGAGTGTTTATGGGATCCTCTCTGCTCCCGCTGTCGTGGGAGGAACAGGCCAGATGAACACTCAATTTGAGGTCTTCGCCCGGCACTCCTATGTAAGTCACTCAACACCTGGATTACCTCAGTCTGGGTCAGGGCATTAAGGACATCAGAAGCCTTTTGCTAATGGGTCAGTACATAACAAAGTATTGTGATGCTTTTTTTAGCCTGGGTCAGAGGACTTTCTTAAAACTGTTACCAATCCCTCCATACTTACTATGGTTAAGCAGTCTACAATACCAACAACATTTTGGGTGCATTTATCTCACTTTTCCCTTCCAAATAAATATTCTACACTCATGGGTTTAACTAGGTCTGTGTAAAATATGCCTGACTGCTTGTGTGTTTGCCCTTGTGAACTGTGTTGAGAAGTTATTTCCATTGGGGATTATCTATTGCCAAATCACAGCAATATAACTATGAGTAAAATGTTATTATTACCAAGAGTAATGACAGCCAAAACTATTAAACATCAGACCAGGAACAAGTCTGTTTTTAGCCAAGTAATAACTTGATGACAATAAAAACAGTAATATTATGAGAAAGAGCACATTAGGTTTTTTTTAACTAGGTTGATGCAGCAAAATTGTTAATGCTACTTTAAAATAAACCCCAGACTGATTTTTCCATATGCTGCTTCCTAAAGCAAGCTTCTGAATGTAGCAGATAATTTATGTCCTGACAAATTATGTAAAACTCTGCGGGTGTTGGCTGTTAAACTTCCTGCTGATGAGTCCCTGGTTAGGGTCATAAAATTGGGGACACATCTGACCAAACACTATGTTAGGCTTGGACAAGCGACGAGACAGAGTTAGGGGAAAGAGAAGAAACGGTGAAACGTTTGGTTTGGAGGGGAGAGAAATGGAAAAAGTCCAGTTTCAGACTGAAGATGTTCACCTGCACAAACCAAACTATACTTTGACACTGAAATAACAGCACGTGAGGAAGCAGATGGGTGAAGTATTGGACTATGAATTACCAAGGATGATTATAAACACATTACATCACAGTGAAATGCATTCTCATCGTATACAGTTGATTTAAAGGGTAAACCCACAAATTCTACACATCATATGTGAAAAAAGTTGCAGAAAGCCTTGTGTGTCTCCAGAGAGAGCTTCACAAAGTCTGACAGATCTCCTGAGCTCATGTCACTCGAGTCGTTTGAGTCTGAAGACTACAAGTTTAAAATGAAATAAAACCCAGGGTTGTGCCAAAGTGAGCTTACCAGACCTCTGTAGCCTGCTTCTCATCTCTGCTTGAGGCTAGCAGCTCAAGTCTACATTAGCCACTACTAACATAACACTCACAAACTTCTAATTGTTAAGGTGCTATGAAGGTAATGGAGATGCCTAGAATGAAGGGGAAAAAAGATTATATCTCTGGACCTGCTGCATTGACTTTAACACTGTTTCAATTGTCCATCTTGGGTCCAACAGTTATTTGCAATGTTTAGTTGTTGAAGCACTAAAATTTCAAATGAAGGATGGAAGGATGTGAGGATGTTTTATAGCCACAATAAGGTTAAAAAGGTTTCTTCCTCTGTAGCTTTAACCTACAGTAATGACAAACAAATCATATATGGTGACATAAAAACAACTCTTTTTCTCTTTCCCATCCACATCTTTCTCCTCCTCTCTCTCCTCATCTCCATATGTCAATCTCACCCACTTCCTCGTTTCCTCCTCTCTCCTTTTTCTCTGTCTCTACGCTCCATGTTCCTCCCCACCCTTTACTTCCTCCATCTGCAGCTGTCATTTATTGTGCGCATCGTTCCAAGCCCCGACTGGTTTGTGGGTGTGGACAGTGTTGACCTGTGCGACGGCGACCACTGGAAAGAGAATGTGTCGCTGGAGCTTTTCCCATACGACGCAGGAACTGACAGCGGGTTCACCTTCTCCTCTCCAAACTTTGAGACCATCCCGCAGGACAAAATCACACAGGTGGGACCAGCTGAAGCCAAGAGCAACACTGCATCTATCCAAACCCCAAAATCACAAACCATGTGACCACAGAAATAAGCTTAAAGTTGCTTGTTACAAATGATCTTTGCAGAAAAGCGCACGTTTTCGACCACATTTTATGTAGGAATCTGTACATGCTGATAATTACTACATTGCACTAATTATTAACATGCAAACTATACAGGCTGGATCAAAATACTGCCAAACTACACTTGTTTTACAAAATGTCATCTGTCCCACTTTCCACCCTCCTCGTTTACAACATACGGACATTAGCTTGGGGAGAGAAGCTGCAGCCCCAACTAGTGGCGGGCGCCACATAACATCTTAGACACAACAGTTAGCATGATACAATGATTAAGTATTATTAATTAATTTAAACAACTTGTATTTCTGGTGCCAACTTGCAGGAGTAGCAACTTTTAATCAATAGCATTAGCAACCTCAAAGATACTTAGATTATAAGCGATTAAGTGTTTAACTGCTGTTGTTGTATAAAGGGTGATAGCCCCTTATGATCTCTACCAACACATCTCCATTTATCAACTGTTATTCATCGTCTATTTTCCCATCCACAGATCACCTCCTCCTTCCCTAGCCACCCTGCCAACTCCTTTTACTACCCCCGCCTGAAGCACCTGCCACCCATCGCCAAGGTAACGCTGACCAAGGTAAAGAAGACCAATCAGATCATCAGCCTGCCTGTGGAGCCCACCCAGTCCAACCAACTGCCAACAGGAAACGAGATTGAAGACAAACTCATAAGTAAGTCTGAAATACCTAGAATATCCAGTACCATATGAGAGTTATTAAAAACAGTTTGAAAAAAAGTCAAAGCCCTTTTCATGTATTAGGCACAAGACTGGCTAAAAAAATATTACATAATATTGATATAAGGGACTTGCTCATGTTAAAACTAAAATTTCTTTGTGTAGTTTTTGACCACTAACAGTGCTATGAAGAAATGTTTTGAAGAGTAGGCCCCATATGGCAACGCCATAAACGTTACCGGTTTCATGCTATTCCACTCATTGACAGTTGAGGGCAATAACGTGCAAGGAGGTATTACAAATGCGCAAACAAAGCCAGTGAAAAAATGTGCTCATCAGTAAGATTACATGCAAAGTCTTCTGGTGAAAACTGTTTTTTCACTAGTATACTCCACAGGATACCCTCAAGTAAGACTAAACTTTAGTATCTTTCAGGTGTAAGACAGAAAATGAAATGTCAAATCAAGTATTTGTACATGGCCGGCAAAATATGTTGATCAGTAAGATCAAGTAGTTAAAAAAATGTGCTTAAAATATTCCACTGTTCCTACCTTATGCTGCCGTCCCCCACTCTATTTGCACTGACTGAATGATGCTATATTCAATTAAACAAAAAAAGTCATATGTTTTATGTTGTGGCAAACTCAGATGTAAGGGTTTAACACAATACTAGGAACTTGTGTCTTTTGCTGACTCAGATGAAAGCATTTGCAAGCCATTACAGGCCACACACATACTCAATTACTTCCAACCAGAAACCAGAGAAGTCAAGCGAGTGCGGGGCATCAGAAAATGCCAGGGCCACATCTGGCATCCAGTGGAAAAGTCTAAAGATGAGAGACGGAGAAAGTGAAAGAGCATTTTAAGGAAAGTATGTAGAAATTATGTACAGCAGCTTTTAGGTCGTGACCCAAAATGGGATGCAGACACGTATGCTTTAACAAGACCTGGATCCATAAGTTGAAGCTGGATTTACTTAATGTTGGCTCCCAGACTGTTAAATTTTAAGACTCCCTGTTGTACAGATTAGTGGCAACAGTAAAACAGTCTAACTGCAAGGACGAATAGGAAGACAGCTTGGAAAAATAAAGATGAAGAGTGTGTCAAACTGTAAGTAAAGCCAACAACAATGCAGCAGTCAAACAACCTGTCTGTGTGACTGATGTTCTCCAATGTGACAGGAAGGGAAAAAATAACCTTTTATAAAAACACAGTTCACCACAGAAAGTCTTAATATATGATTTGACCAGGACAAAGTTTCTTTAGAGGGAAAAAAAAGGAACAGATAGCGTGTCAGCCTGGCAGTAGAGCTGACAGTGCGGTAATCAAATTCAGTGTTCAGAGTGACTGTAAAGGTTTGACTCAGCATCGCAGACTACAAGTTCGTTCCCCTGACTACCCATCAACAAACAACAGAGAGGGGCCAAGAATCTGCTGGGGTTTCCTGCCCTGCTCCCAGTGCTCCATCCCATCCCTCCAACTGTTTATCCTTCCCTCCCTCTATTAATGCCTCCACCTCTTTCATGCCTTCTCCCTAGGGCTTGGGCAACAATTTTCGTTAAAGATTAGCAATCACCTGCTCTGGATTTAATACGTACAATACAGCACTGGCATAAAATAAGATAAATCAACATTGCTTCTTACAGCATCTTATCAAGTTATCCCTCTGTCTGTCCTTAATGGACACACAACATGAACGTAGATGTCAAAATCAGCCTCAACTTGACGTGCATGTTCCATCCCTCCATCTGTCCGTCCGTCCATCCATGCAGCTTCTGTACCGCCTCCCATCCTTCTGCTTTTCTACTCTTTAACCCACAACTAAGTCTGTGATACATATCAGCTCTACGCAAGCTCACAACAAGGTTGGCTGAGGTAGCCTGGCAAGTTCACAATGTTGGAGAAAGGGAGAGTGAAAGCAAGAAAGAGAAAATCCTGATACAACAAAATTTTCAAAAATTTCATAACCCATTAGGTTAGCTGAAGACTTAATGAAAAAGGCAGCTCCCCTTTCCCTGAATTACAACTGAGGTGCCTTTTAGCAAGGCACTAAATCTCTCTCTGCTGCAGTGGACTCATTAAATGATATCAGAGTTTTCTGTGAGGAAAGGGTATACTGACAAAGAGCAACCACAGTCAGCAAAAACTCAATAAATAAAGGTTTAAAAAAAAAAATCTGAGCCACAATTAACGTAACTCCAGCAGCAGAGTCACTGCCAAGAATCTATAACGAGAAGCTATGGGTCCATAAAAGCTGCACACGCAGAGTGCCAGCATTTACTGGAATTCCTTTTCATTACTTTTATTCACTTTTGAACTTTTCCACTCCTTTCCATTCAAATCTATAAAAGGAAAGTCAATTACACGCAAATTCATCATTAAAATAGACACAGTATATTGAAAAAGGGGGAAATACACAAGAGCTAGAAGGGAGTACCTCTGGAAAAAGACAAACTAAACCTATATGTTAATTAACTATAATGCCCCCCCGTGCAGATACCCCTCTGGACTGTGAGGTGTCAGTGTGGTCTCCCTGGGGCTTGTGCAAAGGCAAGTGTGGAGACTCGGGCATTCAGCACCGCACACGCTACATCCTGATGCACCCGGCCAACAATGGAGCACCCTGCCCCCTGCTGGAGGAAGAGAGGAAGTGCTTCCCTGACAACTGCTTATGACTAGGCCAGGAAAGGAGGGAGAAGAAAGAGAGGAAGGAAAGGAGAGAGAGGAAAGAGAGGAAAACCAGGAAAGGGAGGAAGGGACGAAGACGAAGAAACAACAGTAAAAGGTCTGCGGTGTATTCACATGAGGCATAAATATGATGAGCCAGACTCCCTTCTTTCCTCCCTAGCCATGGACTTTTTCTGTGGAAATGACTAATGTACTGACCGATTGTCTAACTTTTAAATTGGGAGAGTTAGACTGCAGAAAAAAGTCTCATCCCCAAGTCACACCGATAAATCTGGCAGCACTAGAGAGGTGTAGTTTGGCAAAGTAGCTATTAGACACCCATTCAGTTTTGGCAGATTATCATAATTGTCTGGGGACAGAACAATGCTGTTTTAAACACAGGCATTAACTGAAAATACATTTTCACATTATAATTGGGTTTGGTTTGACATTTCTGAAGATCACAGACATTTGTTTGCCCACAGTGGATTATAACTCCCAGCAGCTTTAATCTAACGGATTTGCAAATAAATCCGCATAAATGACACTTCAGATCTAAAATCCCCATATCCAAGAAATACTTAACAGAAAATCCAAATATTATCAGCTCCACCACAGGGGAAAATGTCATGCCTCAGTAGATTCATTAGCTGAGGTAGAACTAGCAGAAAAGTGAGTCAGACATAGAAATTAATGTAGGAGCCAATAAATAATGCCGCATTCAAAACATAATGTTTACAGAGACATTGTGGTTACTTTCCTGAAGACAAAGAATATATTTATTGACAGGATTTTAACCTGTAGTGTACAGTATATCAAATCTGATAGTAATAAATTGTATTCCTTTATGTTATTGAGATATTAGTTCAATACAGAAAATAAGTTTTTGGTTAAAAAAGAAAAAAATGTAAAGGTGTACAAAAAATGTATGTTTGCTGTATGGTCAATAAAGTGTAAATATATCTTAAGACAATGTCATTGATAACTGTTTCTTCAAGAAAGAGACAGGGAGTTTATTTTGAATATATTTGCACTGTCGATTACGGTTCCTGTAATCACAACATCAGTTTTCAAGTGAGAAAAATTGATTTCCATGATGGACTAAAATCCTTCTTTAGTGCCTCTGCTCCGTGCTGTGTATGACCTTCAAATCTGAACCACACATTTGGGCTTACTTATATTTGGGCTCCCAAGGTAATATTACAAGCACTGGGGCTGCAGGATCAAATTGAGTGTAGAGAGAAATGCTTTTAACAAGATGACCCAGGTTCAGGTCCCAGTTTTGGCTCGAACTCACCCTGATGAAGTGTTGGTCATAAAACGGATAAAGGTGCTCACCCACTATTTAAAACAGTTCACCAAATGTTGATTTAAATCACGAGTCCTGAAATCTTATAGAGCTCACTTCATGCTGTAACTTTCAGTGCAGCACATCCTACTATAAAGCTGGAGTCCCACTCAATGGACAGAACAGACAGCAGTTATATGTAAAGAGACCTGTTTTTTCATATATGTAAAACAGATAAAAATCTTTTTCCCATGAAGCAACACAGAAACCATACTGTAGATGACAGATTGAATTGCAATAAGAACTAAACATCTGGTGCATGAGGGAGCTCCTTCCGTTCTGAATGAAGGAGGAAAATTACTGAGATAGACAATCAGGAGACAGGAGGGGAGCAGATACAGTTTCTAGTTTTCCTTAACAGTGGTTTCATCGGCTACGTCTGAGAGCAGTAAGAGTTAAGTACCTGTGCCTGCTATAATATAAGTTCAGGTTGAACAAGAACTGATATAGTATCCCCCAAGGAAATAATGTTTGACGTATGACAAAGATAATACATGACATGACCAAACACTTTATTAGGAACACCTGTACACCTGCTTATTCATGCATGCATGAAGATACAGATCAGGAGCTTCAGTTAATCTTTGCATCAACCGTGTGCATCCCTTTATGGCCTCAGTTTACCCATCCTCTCATGGCTACTTGCAACATGACAACGTACCATGTCACAAACTAAAAGTCATCTAAAACTGGTTTCATTAAAATGACAATGAGTTGTACTTCAGTGGCCTCCCCAGCTACATGGACTGGAGTATCAAAGAAATGTTACCAACATCTTTTGGCATCCATGCCACAAAGATTTGAGGCTGTTCTGAGAGCAAAGAAAGGCCCTGCCCAGTATTAGTATGGTGTTCCTAATGAAGTGCTCGAAGTTTTCAGACTGATCATAAGTAGCAGTATAATATGTCAGTGGTAGTGCCAATGACAGTGAATTACAATTATTAATGGTAGTATTCATTAGAATATATGTTTGAAATAAATTAAAGCATTAGACTGAGGTTTGCAGTTACTATAAAAGTCCATTGTAGTTGAATCCGTTATTCTAACAGCAGGCATTGTAAAACGTATTGATTTAGCATTCACACTTTCTGTAAAACTACTGAAGTGTGGGAGGAGAGGGAAATCTGACTCCTTGCTTACTTTTACAGACGCTAAATATGAGAAAGGTTTATTCTGTGTGCGGGTGTGTTGGGGTTTACTTTATGAGTGACCTCATCTAAGGTAAGCATATGGCAACTATTGTATGTAATGGTTTGGATTATATTTTACACTCAACTTCCAAAGAAATTTGGACTCTCTTTTGTACTGTGGTAACAGACACTGCAACACTGATAATCCTAACTGTATAAGAGGTTTAAATGTGAGCATCATATTTTAAAAAGGAAGGAAGGCAAAAAAAAACTGTAAGGAATAAGAAATAAGTTTTGTTGTTTTACAACAGGCTCACACAGGACTCACTGCTGATTGTGGTGCAAGTGGCAACCTGTCAATCACTAGTCTAAGATACCTTGCTATTGGCTCCCTGGTTAACCAGTCACAACACGACCAGAATGTCTCGTCACACAAAGCTGCACCTGTGGATTTCTCACACTCAAACTGTCTCCCTATAGCCATCCACTTCAAATATCTGCTATAGAACATGAATGTATGGCTATAGTTGTTGAAAAATACCTCAATCCTGACTTAGAATTTGCAAAAAAGAAAATCGGAACTACAGGTCAAACATTTGGTCACTGTCAAGGGTATTGTAATCGAATAGTTCATTGTTAACTGAAAATGGGTTTTCGAGGCATTGGCTTTCTGCTCCAGTGTTACCTGATGTTGGCAGTGGCCATGTATTTTGATCTCGGAGAGCAGGAGGAAAAATGCATCATTGAGGAGATTCCTGAAGACATGCTGGTGACCGGTGAGTCCTGGAGAAGGGAATATTCATTTACAATCTCAACAGTAGTAATGAATGTGAAATAAGATCTTGAAAAGTGTATTGTGAATCGCCATGTGACTGTTGAATCACAAAGCAATGTTATATGCACTTCCATGATATGTCTCTTGTTTCAGCAAGTGCAAAAGCCATTTATGACTTGACTTACTATACACTGCCACACTTCTCATTAAGCAGTGTCTTCTTGAAGATTGATTTATTCTGTGCTTCAACAATAACAAAGTAATTGAAACTGTGGTTAACATGTTGAGGAATATTTAACGCTATATTATGTATTACTACTGAATGAATTTTCATGTAAATCCCAAGACACATATATTCTATTCCCTTGCACATGTTACAAGTACAATACTACAATTATGTGTGTTTGTGTACATGTATGTGTATGCACTCATGTGTGAGCATCTCTTACCTTCAGGTTATTTCTTACTGGAGCCTTGGGATATGAAGTCATTCAGCCACTCTCCTCACTTTGGCGTCACAGTGACAGTCAGAGACCCAGGCCATGAGGTAACTGCTCTCAAAGGAGAGGTTCATCACCAAGCCAGGGTGACACAGATGTGTAATGGTAAACTAAAACATGTTCTGGCTTCAAAACAAACATAAACAAGGTTGATAAGATCTAATAAGACTGTCTTACAATATATGCTATTTGTTTTTGCTCAATGATCTGGTCAAAATATGAAAAAAACATCTTTCAGAGTCAATCAAAATATACCAGCTGTACATCACACCTTTTGCCTTTTCACATAGTAACATATCACTCCTTCTTCCTCAGCACTTGACCAACCAAAAAGTACAAAAGACAAAAACAAAATAAAACCATATCTCCATTTTGTTGACCATGGCTAAAGAAATGTTGGCCTAACCGTGTCTTTCCCTCTCTCTAGGTTGTGATGTCCAAACGCTATGGCAAATTTGGTAAATTCACCTTCACAGCTCACGCCTCTGGTCAGCACTACCTTTGCTTCCAAACCAACTCCACGAGGTTTGCTGTCTTTGCTGGGGAGAGGCTGGTGAGACCTGTGGACAGAGACATAAATAATTCTAAAAGAGAGAAAAATGCAGCAACACATACGATACTGCAATAATGCATCATGATATCACACGCCAAGTCATTTCTCTGGACTGCATGCAGATGGGCAAATGACATTCAGCCTTTCCCTCTTTACACCATACTGTATTCTCAGCTTAAACACACTGATAACAACATTACTTTTTGCCATGATAAATCTAGACTTGAAAGACTTAGTCCATAATTGATTAGCCAGTGAGGATTTGCTGCTTGTCTTATCTCAGGATATATCTGACAGATTCTTGAGATGCATAATGGGACAGGTTAAGAAGAATTCCTACTGTATCTTTTCTATTTTGTGATAAAACAGGAATAGGTTTAGAGGTCAAATGTCTAACTTGTTGACTTGTTATGTGGAGTTGCAGGTAAGACACTGCATTATTTTAGGAGGTAACAGGCCTAAACATTTGGGAAACACTGTCATTTGTGACAGTAAATTGAACAACAACAACATTTTTTTTTTTTTTTACATTTTCTTACACTTTTTAGGCCAAGTGATTAATCAAGAAAATGGCTGCCAGTTTAATCGATAGTGAAAATAACCATTAGTTCCAGACCTAGACAAATCAGACTCAATCTCACAATTTCCCCCCACTGTGCTGTACAGAAGCTACATTTGGACGTTCAGATGGGAGAGCACTCGATTGACCCCAAGCCTGACAAAACTAAAGACAACATGGAGATACTGGAGAACAGCCTCAGACACCTCATCAATCAGATGATGTACATCACCAGGCAGCAGGAGTACCAGAGGGTAAATAAGAAGTATTTTTACTGAGTGTTATCATTCACCCTGAGGTGAAATAAATGACACTGCATGCCATCTCTTTTCACATCACAGATCCTAAGAGGTGTATCTAAAAATGTAAGATTTTAAAAATGACCTTTCAACAACAGCAAGATTTCATGTCTCTGTTCCCCATCTTTTTTATTATCTTATCTCACTCAGGAGAAGGAGGACGTGTTTCGTCAGATCAGCGAGGACACCAACGGTAAAGTGTTGTGGTGGGCTGTGGTGCAGACCTCTATTCTGCTGTCAGTTGGTTTCTGGCAAATGAAACGACTCAAAGACTTCTTCATTGCCAAGAAGCTGGTCTGATGACGACCTCTGGACTGTCAACACTGTCTTACTGCATGTCTTGCCCACACCTGTCCCAGTGGTCACTAATATTATACTGTAACCTTCAACAAAGATGCTTCATGCCCAGAAATACTACCAAATTAAAAACTCTCTGATTGCCAAACAGATGGTTATGAGGATGAAAACGGTGTACTGTGCAAAATAAAAGTGCAAGAACGTTAAGAGTTGGACTACAACTATATATATTGTTATGAAAATGTTATTTGTGTATCATAGACATGATCATTTCAATTCAATTCACTGGCAATTGGACAATGTCATCAGAAGCTGCTGTATGTGAATAGTATTTTTCCTCATTCTTTAAATATTTAGCACACTGCACTCCATTTATTGTGAGCTCAGTGTAATCTTAGTTTGGGCTGATGTCAACACACCCTTGTAAAATGTATAATCTTATCATCATGGTTATCTGAACCCTTTATGAGCAATTATACATATGTTTACAGGCCTGAATACACAGACAAGAATAATGAAGCAATTTGATTAAACTCTGAACAAGAATTGTTTTGTGATTACTCCTCATTTTTCATTTTCATTAAGTATGACTTACCTCAATATTTCATCATCTTGAGTCTTGTTGTCACAGTCATGTAGCTAATGTAAAGAATTAGCTAACAGCTAGCTTACTAAAAACTGACGTCGTTACGTGCTATGAGGTAAAATTAGCAAAAGGAAATATATTATTATTGAGCTGCTACCTTAAAGGTACATACTTTTAATCGTTAATTAATAGAGAAACATTAAGCTTATAATTAGGTGGCAGAGGTCAAATACAAAGTTGGTTATAAATAGTTTTGCTACCAGTTAATGGTACAGACGTCAGAACTTTGTTTCTACAGATCCGTTATTTAACGTTAACGCTATCTAAGCTAGCATTTAACTTCACTTGCAGCGGGATAGCCTAAGCCAGGTAACAAAATAAATCAGTTTTACATGTAACTGACTGTGGGAAAAGTATAGGAAGGGCTACAAAGCTGTCCTAAACTTAAAAGAAATAAAACAGCGATTTTTAGGCACTCAGTCGTGATCGCTGGAATACCACATAGCTTAAGGAGTTAAAGCTGAATTAACAAGCCCACTCAGAAACAATGAGAGTTCACCAAGCTTTGAAATAAGCTAACAATGTCTTTCTGCAGGTCCTCAGATGTCTTACTGGATCTGCTGCAACTCCTGCTTCCTTTCACCCAGTGCCGACCGAAGACTGGGCGTGACAACCTGTGGCCATATTATCTGTAGCGTCTGTTTTCAGAAAGGTGAGTGATTTAAACAGCACATCTTCACTTCAGGTTGTACCATGCCTGCTGCTTCTTCGGGCAGAGTCGGTGAAAGCGTGATTAGACAGAGACATCTGTTGGACTTGAAGTGATACTGCAGAGATGATTACTCAATTTTTCACCAGGTGTACTCCAGGCAGCAGCTTTCAACTAAACTTTTCCGTGCCCAGGGCCTCTCTCAGAAGACCACTCTGAGGGAGCCACATTTTAGACAGTGCTTTTTGTCACACTGGATCTGATTCTGTTCTTGTCAATATTGTTATATTAAAAGAGGGCAGAGTGAAATCTCTAATCCTGTCACTGAGTGCTTCTTGTCATATCCTCACATGACATAAGAGAGAAATTACACCATTCAACATTGAATATGGGACCTCTTGAAGTACTCATGGAGGTCCCTTGACCACACTCTGGGAATCATTGATCATATTCATGAGTCATAAATCTGTTTCTGATGGGTCTGATTTCAATCAAACTCTTAAATTTTAATCTGATCTGCCTGCCAGGGTTAGATCAAGGGGTTATACTTAATTAATTTTGTGTCTCAGGTGGGAAACACTTTGAAAACCTGTTTTGTTCAGTTTATCAGTCTCTGCAGGTCTTCTGTTCAGTACAACCCTGCAAAGATAATGCATTTTATTCACTGCTTTGTAATTGTGGTTATATATAATTGCACCTTTTCTTTCAGGCATACAAGGCAAGTGTTTAATATGCAACGTCAAATGCCAAGTGTCACCTCTCTCTGACAAAGTAAGTATCTTTCCGCTTAGTTAATGGCTGGGGCTGCCTGCGCAGGATAACATTACACTGATATCATTTTACAGTCCTGCTGTCATTACAGTCATGTGAAATGTCTTTGTTTCAGAGCAGCTCAGAGGTGAAAGCTTTGTTTTCTGACATCAGTGTTGTGGCAACCAAACACCTCACGGAAATCAGCAAAGTTTGGTCATATTCTTGCTTCACATCATAACATAGTCTTTTATCATAAAACTGTCTTTTATCTGCATCAGCCTCTTAGAAACAGCCTTGTTCAGCAATATGTCTGTCTCCATGCCTCCTCAAAAAGCTGTTTTGTAGAGTCACATATATGTATTTTTACATTATTTATCAGGGCAGACTTCACATAACACCGTTTCCTCCCTGCTCTCAGGTTATAATGTTCCAGGCAAGACATCAAAAGAGACTGCTGACTCACTACCAGCAGAGGGTGAGAGACTCATCCTGTTACACTGGATGTTTGTTGATGTGTGTCTTCGAGGATTTGCTTTTCTTTATGCAAGTGATGAACTATATTTTTGAGTGCTCAGTGCTGCACTAGTGCATCGCTGATCGTTTTATCAATTACAGAATGAGAAACTAGAGGAGGTATTAGTCAAAATGAAGCAAGAAATGCAGCAGATGACAAAGTGAGTTAAACCATAAGTCTATAATGCAATATGATATAGATTTCTAAACTAGCAGTTCATGAAAAGCTGTATGTGTTTTTGTTCATCTTTTTTTTTTCCCCTTTAAAGGAAGCTGAATGAACAGAGCGCCTACATCTCAAAGCTTGAAAACTCTATTCAGCATCAGAGGTACAGCACAGAGTAGATACTTATTAAAGATATTCATATTAGATATACACATACATACTGTTAATGGGATATTAAACAGTGATCCATCTTACAAACCCATCTGTCATTTAGTATCACTCATGTGTTTTTAAAGTTTTATTGTTCTTCAAGATTTAAAAATAAATAACTCTATTCTATTATTAACAGTTTATTAAAGGTTTTTAAATCTGATCCGTCACTGGCGAGTTTTCCTACTGTTACGGCCACTCTGCTGAGTAATCAGCCAGTCCTTAATTAATTCACAAACCAGACTACCCTGAAAAATATTTAATTTTCCAAAGTGTTTGCTAACAAACATTTGGCTGATGTTTCACTTTAATTTCCCATTCTCTAGATTAGATTGTTATAACCATTATTCACACACAGTTTATGCATTAAATATCAGATGTTATACTACACGGTCATGCATGATGGTAATACTTGACTAAATGAGGATCTGTGGAGGCAGTAAAACAAGTAATGATTTGGAATTAAACACTGGCTTGTGACCTGTTGGATTTGGCTGCACTTTAGCTTATAAAGTTATTTACAGTGAGCTGGCTGTTACACCTCACCTCTCGCTAGGTGTCACTCCTGGCACATCCACTCCTGGCCTGTTACAGCCAGAACTGAATGAGTTTAAAGGGACAGTGGAGGTTTTATAAGACGGCCACTTAAGTCATCATGAACTAGTAGTATTTTTACTATTCTGGATTAAGAAAACAGACCCTCATTGATAAGTATTGAAAAATTATTTTCAGCAAATATTACAGCGTACAGTTTTAGAAACGTTACAGTTATCCTCATAGAGCTCTCAGTCAGTCACCTTTCAGGTGTC
Source organism: Lates japonicus (assembly GCA_033238685.1). Lineage (NCBI taxonomy): Eukaryota > Metazoa > Chordata > Actinopteri > Centropomidae > Lates > Lates japonicus. Next base: position 5,957,455 of record BRZM01000373.1, on the reverse strand, counting down.
ATTCCTGCTGCTAGGTCCTTTTTAAATATTGTGTAGAATACAACTTAAGGTAGACATGCTGCAGAGAAAACCTTATTCCAAATATGCAGTCTCTTAGTCCAGGATTCAAACCGACAACTGTGTCCGAAGCAGCTGTGGCCACTGTCTGTTTTATTGGAACTGATTAATCTGGTATGTTGCTGTTCTCTCTCAGTGTCAAAGCTTCATCGGTGTCTCAGATGAGCCACAGTTCCCATACTCCACATGGACATAAACCAGGTAAATAATTTCATAATTTAATGACAGTCTTGCATCGATGCTTGTTTTGGTCTGTATGGCAGACACACTGGTGTCGCATCTAAATAATCTACTGTAATATAATACTGAAGAGAACTAAAGCCCTGACGTGAAGTGTAAAAGATTATTTTAAGGGGTATAAATGTACCACTTTCTGGAACTGCTCTATGTTTAAAGCTGGTCAGTCATGACTTGTTGCATAATGTCTGTAACACAAAACTCTTAAATACTGATAAGGAAATGCACAGACAAAAAGGACAGGTTGGTTGCACAAAAAGGGGAAAGCTAGAAGGCTAAGTATGTAGCAAGACCAAAAACTCTTATGACCTGGGCCCAATGAAGCAGCTGAACAACCATGCAACTGGCCCGGTGTTTATTCATCCACTGTATACTAAAGTCTCTTCATCAGTACAGTAGATGCTGACATGTTTTTTGTTTGCTGTTAGTCTTACAGATCCCATATAACTCCCCAATGTCCCTCTCCCGACACTCCTCAGTCACTAATGTGTGAGTATTGTCTCCTTCTCTTAATTTTTCACTTTCAATTTGTCTCTTCATATCTACAACCCTCCGTTCTGCTCTCTTCACCTTGTGTAATGCTGTTTTTTTTCTGCCCTGATTCGTCTCTCACCCTGCCACAGACCTAATAAGAGAGAGTGAAAATGTAGGAGGTATTTCACTGTGCAAACATGCTATAACCTGGGTTCAGCCCCGGTGTCTTATGTTAGCTTTAGCTGCTGTATAGCTTTGCCCTGCCCTTCGGCTATCTGCAGAGTCACACACACACACACACACCTGAATAAGCTTAGCTTTGCTTGGGTTTAGTCAGGAATCTCTGCTGGTTATCCTAGACACCGTTGACACAGGATTGATTGGCTGCCTAAATTTAATAGAGTAAATATTGTTTTATCCTCTGAGACTTTAGATTTTTCTTCTGAGTGAAAGCAACATAGGTGACGGATATTAACCCCCTTTGCAGTGTTATGTCCATGTCTGCAGGCTGAATTAATTTTTGCTTTAAAAAGCATTGACCTGGCAATTTATTTACTGATAGATGTCATGCAAAGCTATTTTGGAACATGGCTGACAGGATGTTTATTACAATAATAATACATTTATTTTGTAGAGTGCTTGTCAAATACTTATATTACTATACTATACTATAATATTTAATATTTTTGCGACTGTATTGTATTAGAAATGTGTGCTCAGTGTATTTAATATTAATTTGATCTCACAAATGAAAAGAAACTAATGAAATGAAACAATAAATGTTGCTATGGCATAGGTCTTTGGCTTGTTATAAAAAAAATTCAGGCACCTCTTCAGTTCTCAGCCAAATGAACTTAACCAGACTAATGAAGTGTGCTCTTCTGTCTGGCAGCACTGAAAACATGGAGGTGGATGAAAGGAGTCTGTTCAGGAAAGTAAGTCCCATTATTGCTTCTACAGTAAAATGTCCATATGGCTGCAATTTGTGTGACATACTGTAATATATAGGATCTCTCAAGCTCATACTACATCTTGCCATTGAATTTATGGCTTGAGTACATGGAGAATAAAAGTATTTGAAAGAACAAGCAAATAAAAAGTCATGATTTGTGCTCTTTCTCTCTCTGTGTCTCTATCTTTCAGCCTAACACTGTCCCTAGACTGTCGTTAATCAGTCCCCCAGAAGATGGACGAATGGGTACATGCTTTGCTCTACCTGTCATAAAACATGTACATTTTAGTGTTAACTACAGGGGGAACTGCAGTCTGTGTCAAATATAGGCCATAACCTTGTATCTGCTTTGGCAGTTTTTCTGTGTTATAACTCTGGGAAGACTATCTGCTTCTTTACATCAGTGCCAATAGCATTAAACCAGTAAATTCAGGGTGAGTGGTTTGACCTCCCTCCATGCTAAATGCGTATACAAGCATGGTGCTAATGGCTCTATGGAAAATCACATGTTACGCTACCAAGGACACAGCGCAATTTAGTCTCAGTCTCTCTCTGCTAAATTTATCAGTCTAAAGTTGCAGATTTGAGAATGAGATGTCACACTGACACAAGCATAATCGCACTGTAATCATCTGGCAAAATCATCCTGCAACCCAACCTTGTTTGGGGGGTTATGGGCACCACAGTTGACCACCCACAGTGAATAAACCAATGCAGATGTTGCCAGTTGTTATGCTTAGGATTACACATGCTGAGTTCCTCTTCTGTGATTATGTGATTTAGTCTCTTAAGGGATTTAACCTCAATTATGGTGGATAAATTAGGTGACAGCCCTGAAATGCCATTAGTATTGTGTAGATTCTCACTACATTCGTAAGAATGTTTTGTTAAGTAAATATTCTGTGGAAGAAAATCATAATATTTAACCAGCATCAGATTGATTGGGCTATTTAAATGCTTAGCAGACAATATGATTTATTGTTATCACTAGATAAGGATGACACGTGCCATTATTCATCTGTTCTCCATGCACATGCCACTGGATTAAGGGTGTTTTTCCCTGTTGGGTAGCAACCTGTAAGCTTGTGTGAAGTGAAAATTGTGAGCTACTAATTACTCTGGAAGATGACTCACTCATTTATCTTGTCTTCTTGGAAGCTTTTCCAAATGAGACTCGCAGTGAGCTTGTGATGGATGAGGAGACACATGAGCCGATAATGACCCAAAAATATGTCATGTATTTTTAAAATCATTATAAGCCATTATGTCTGTGTTACGGATTAACCATGGATTTATCTGGTGTCATATTTAGGCACCATCCCTCACAGGTCGTCCAATCAGAACACACTGGCCAACCATTCAGCTCGCTCTGCAACAGTCAGGTGATTAATTTCATTCACTATAGACATCATAATAATGTTTATATCTGTCTATATAATATCTCTTACAAGTTTGGGTATTCAAAACTTAATTCAACAAAAAGATTTAAAGGATACGTCCGTCTCTAAGTTGAACAAATGAATAAATCCTATGAAAAGACCAAAACCAACAATGAACTGATCCTGCTTAGTATTGTCATGTAGCTAAAGCCTGAGACTTCACTTGCACACAGTCCCCAAAAATGCACTATTTACTCCAATTTGATTTACTTTTGCTAAAAACTACAGTGGTCAGCTGTTAACGGCTCTCCTCTCCTCTCCTTTTCTCTCCTCTCCTCTCCTCTATCAGTCGTTTTGGGGGAGCACCGCTGACCCCAGACATTTCATACGGCCACAGTTCGGGATGGAAGTCTCCCATCTTCAAACCCCCCTCCTCCTTCAGACACTCCATGTCCTCCCTGGTCTGCCCTCCTCCTTGAAAAACACACACACACCCATTAAGTGTCATGAAGCCTCTAGAGGAGATGCACCTGGCCACTGACATGTACCGAAAGGTATTCACGTCTCTCACAACCTAAAGTTAGTCATTTTTGTTTTGGATTGGACCCTGGATTCACAGGTGATATTAAACTAATTCAGGTTGAACCTGTTCCATGATGTTAACTGTATACTGACTGTGTTTTTGAATTCTTCCAGTCTCCCAATCAATTAAACTGGTAAAATAAGCCTTTTTGTTGTTGAATGAACCAGGATCTCTCAGTGCTGTCTTTCTTTTTCTGGTTCAGGTTTACCTCCCGTCATACTGCAGATATGCTAGTGAATTCTGATACACTAATTTCTGTGGTGGTGGTATGTAGTCAAAGGTTAGGTCATTCAGCTGAGTTTGCGTTGTTTAGCCGTGTTGTTTTGAAAGTGAATTACTCTCAGTAATCCAGCAGTAACACTTATAGGCCTCAACCCACAAAGCCTCACAAGCTTTTAGCCAAAGGCACAGTTTGATGTTATGCTCACTCTGTTGCACCAGCACCTGTTCAATTTACTAAGATAAACTGGGATTATGTTCAAGAAAAAATATGTCCATTTACTTGATTCTACAAGGCTTAGTCTTCAGGGTTGACAGACTCATGCTGTGCTGACATTAAGACAAGCCTTTAGGCAGCGATACAGTTAACTGCCCTCAACAATAGTTTCCACACTCCTGGCCTGCTGCGTGTAACCTCAGTAACACGACTCGTGATTTCACCCTCAAATCTTGCTACAAAACAGCTGCAAGTGAAGGCAAAGAAGACTGTAGCCATATAGAAACATGATATCACCTGAAGTCATCACAACAGGGGGAAAAGCTGATGCGGTGCAGCGGGTGGTGAGGACGGTCTGATGTGTTCAGACAGGTCGATTCTCTCTTTGTCGACCTGCATTTCTGCCTCTATTGTCCTGGGTTGTCAGGGTGGTGAATGGCGTCTATTGAAGAGGACTCAGGTGTGACTGTGCGTGTGTGTGTGTGTTCTAGGTCTGTGCACGCTATATTCAGGTAGAAAATGGACTTTATTGACACCGATCGCCCTGCAGATGGCACCCACAGTCTGTCTCAGTCATCATATCATCATGGCTCCAGTATGCATTCTCTTACTGTGATGGTATGGTCTTTGACCACATTAGCCAAGCTCCTGATAGGGATCTACAGGATGAGAAGGGACACTCAGGAGGTCACACACACACACACACACACACACACACACACACACACTTGCACACACACATGTCTATTCACATCTGCTGCTTTTGAAGTGGGTAAAAAGGATGAGATCGAGGAATTGTTGGACGCGCACAAAGACAGGCAGGTTCGTTGTATTTTAGCGGAAGAGGGTTTAATAGGGGCAGTTTATGAGTCAAAGAGGAACAGGTGAGGATGGGTGACCTGAACCACTCGTATACTCTTCAATACAAACACACCACACACACACACCACAAGATGCTTTTGCTATTTTAATACTTTCTCAAACAAAAACACACACGCTCTCGCTTGTGTAACACACACTGACTCTGACTTTCTTCCTCTCTTTTTCTTTCTTACACACACAGACACACACTTGGCAGGATGCGCGGGGAGAAAAAGGGTCCGAAAGACAACACCAAGATTAGGAGGTTTTGTCAATGTCGGCAGACTTTAAAGGTTTTGGCCCTTCCTCTGCTGATTTTTCTTATCCCTCTTTTTCACGAGGGGGGAAGGTAAACATTCGGTACAGAGAGAGAGAGAGAGAAAGGGAGGAAGGGAGTGAGGGAGGGAGGGATGGTGGAAGAAGGATGGAAGCTGCCTGCTGCCCCCTTTTAGCCTCTTTTTTGTGTTTTTGTTTGCTTCCTAGGTTTAATGGCGGCTTTGTGGCTGCGTGGAGGATGAGTGGAGAGAGGGAGAGGTATGCAAACAGAACAGCGCTTCAATGCCAGCCAGGTGTCTGTGTTGTTCCCATCTGTGTGTGCGTCTGTGTGTGTGTGTGTGTGATGCATCTGTGCTTTTGTGTGTGTGCATCTGTGTGCACATGCTGTATATGCACTTCACTAAACGGTGTCTAATCTATTTTCCAGGTGAGTGTGTGTGTACCTATGCAGAGGTATCTTTTGGATTTTGATGAGTAGATGTGTGTATGTTTTTTTCCCAGGTGTATGCGTGTGTGTGTGTCTGTCAGCCCTTCATGGTCACTGACTCCATTCACCTGAGCGTACCACAGTGAAAAGCAGAAGCCAGTAAAAGACTTTGACAAAGCCCAGCCACAGCTGCTGCTGACCTGCCTCCCAGGAATCTCCTCCACAGGTTCAACCCCAACCAGCCGACCGCACACCACCAGACCCTCCAAGGAAACAGCAAAGGTCCTGAAAGACCAAGGTCTATGACCAAACATTTGCTCTGGCAATGGATGATATTTTCACAGATATTTGTAGACAGCACACCACCAAAAAGAAGTTCTGGTAAATGGTATGATCGCTGGTGGGAGCAGCGCAGTGTCCTGCAGCATTCAGAGTATCTTCAGTATCTGTCAGTATAAAATCTCATCCACCCTGTACGGATCGTGTCGGCATAAAATGCTCTTGGTATTTAAAATTCAGCCTTGTCTGAGGTATTCACCGCTAAAGTTGCAGCTTCAAACAACTGCTGCAAACACCCGTAAAACTACATATTGCCACATCAAAACTAGCACTGGTGGAAAGTAACTCAGTACTACAATCTTGAGGCACTTTTTGCTCAAGTATTTCCATTTTCGTTACCTTTATACTCACCCACGACATTTCAGAGGAAATATTGGACTTTCTACCCACTTGCCATTTAGTGATTAGACAGCATTAGCTAAGCCACGCTAAGATGCAGATTTATACATTGTTTAAGAGCAAACCAGTGGGTTTCCAAACCTTGGTGTCCATGACGCAAAAAGAAAATTAGGTCACATGTCACATGCTCCAGGACTTGTTAACAGCTTCAGCAACAGTGATTTTTTCCCTCTAAACCGAAACAGATTTTGTGTGTATTAAAAGTGTAGCTTTTTCTGCTTTTCCCACTCAATCATCATCTCATGACCCCCAGATTTTATCTGTCGACCGTTTATAAAACTGTGGCTGTGAAGTTCAAACTTTGCTCCACCTGCACCAACCACAACAGTAGCAACCCGCTTATACGCCGATGTTTCAGTATTAACATCTAATGATGTGCTTTTTACTAAATATGATTTTTCATGCAGGACTTTTACCTGCACCGGAGTATTTTACATGGGTTTATTCAATCGCTTGAAACTAGAGTGTTTTCGAAGGTTTATGTCAAAATTTGAAAACAAACAGTGACCTCACTGCAACGAAGGGTTCATCCTACATCTCAACAGCTCCAGGAATGTCTTTAGTAGCCTCCTCACTCTTCTGTCTGTGCTTTCACACAGTTTTACACAACAGGTGCTGAGAGTCTATAAAAAGAACAGAAGAACAAGATCTGAAAGGTTTCATTCACAAAAAAGTTTCAACACTGCCAAACACTTTTTTCCCCAGTTTTTTTTTTTCCTTCCTGTTCTATTTTTCTTTTCAGAAACAAATCTTTTGCAGAAATTTTTAAACATTCCCGTTACATCTCTCTCTATAAAACAACAACTGGAATATTTTTCAGTGAGGATGCAGATTACTACATCATGTCCCAGCCGACAGGGGAGGTGAGACAGATTTGTACTCTGCACCATGTAGTATAAGTTCTTGTCAGTTCCTTCCAAACACAACCACATGACTACACCAACAAGAGAATTCTCTGCATGGCTGTCTGGAGAACCACATATGAGCAGATCCTGTGTGGGCCTTTTTACACTGAGGATGTAATGAGCTACAGTAAGAGGGTTTCCATTATTAACACATTAGAAGCTCAGTATATTTCATTAAATCAACTCAAAGATTTTTAACCATCCACGCTTCTTCAACATACCTTGTTCACAGATTTTAAAGAAAACACACCTCATACTTTTGACTCACAATATTGGTTATGCTATGGATGGTTTGTGTTTTTATTTCTAATTCATTTTAGGTGTGTGTTTTAACAGGATAATCTCTGCTCTCTTGTGTAACAGGATCCTCAGCCCTTCATGTGTTTATTGTTGTGTCACTTCTACTGTATACTTACCTCTTTGCCTGACCTCTCCTGGAAAAGCTCATAATCTCAGTGAGACTTTCACCTGGTTAAACAAAAAATTAAAAATACACAGAGGGCCACTAGAATTATATGCCAACAATAAATATTTCGTTTTTCACTAAGTAATTGAAAGTTATTAAACTGTTGAATGCATAAAAAAACAAAGGGAAATATGATGGAACTTGTGTCACATTAGCATTTAAATGACAAATCAAAGTGGAAACAGAGGAGACAGACGGTATCAGGCCTCGGCAGTGTTTTCTCCTCCCTTCCTCCCTTCCTCTTCTCACCCCCCCCCCAATTCGACGCTTCCACACTCTTCCACTGATCTCCTCTCCATTTTCTCATCTCCTCTCATCAGTGCCAAGCAGCAGTGAGCTCAACACATCTGTCAGCAGCTCAGTTCTGTGTCATCCTCCTCCTCCCTGCTTTTCTTCATCTTTTCCTCCTCCTGTGCCCCCCCCCCCCCCCCCCCCAACTCCTCAAGTCAATCAGATTCACAGGAGATAACCCGGAACACACACACACAAGGGGGAAAAAAGCAGGAAAAGGCTAATCTCTGAGATAAGAAAAGAATGAGAGTTGAATGTTAAGGATGGAGACAGCTGGGGAAAGCCACATACAGTCTTTGCCCTGTATAGTATCTCTTATCGGGTCAGTTCTTTCCTCCTCAAATCTCTCACTTAAAAAAATGTAGAGTGTAATGTATCTTTCACAGCTTTAAATCTTTCAGATCACTTGCTCTGCTGTTTATTTATCACCAGTGAAGCTTTCCAGATGCACGGAAATCCACAGGTTCCAGGATTTATAAATCCCTGGGTTAGGTCACACAGTCGTGACTAACTGTTGACTTTGCCGAAATTTCAAAACCGCAAAATTCCTGTGAGGTATTTTCCTTCTCTGTCTATTTTCATTGTTGTTTTTTTTTTCTTCTCAAACTTCTATTCCTTTCCGCTGCACGTCCAATACCCCCTTCAACCTCCTTGCTCAATTTCTGACCTTACAACCCAGTAAGTTATGAAACAGTATATGTGCTTTAATGATTCTATTTTGGTTGAAACTTCCAATACGTGAGGGGAAACTATACATGGGTCAGTCTCCGTCCATTTAATATGTGATGTCAAATCTAATTTAAATGAACTTTGGAGAAACAAGGGAAGCGAGGCGAGTACAGGACATGAGGATTTTGGCAAAACTTCTCTTTTGCTTCCACTTCTTTTCTAACTCTTTCTGACAGACTTTATTTTGATTAAACTGCCTTTTATTTATTGTTTTAACTGTACTTTGTTAGTACTGAAAAGTAACGTTTAAGCTATTAATCTCACTGTTAACCCACTGATTCTTGCAGATTACTGACCTTACAGCTTTACCTTTATTGATCTCACATAAAGTCTGATAAGCCTTTTTCAGGTAAAACATGCCCAGGCACTGATGGACCATACAGATCTACTGAGCACAGGCCCAGGGGCATATGGGGGCCCTCAGCTACAGTATATGTGATGTGCATGCAAAAAAGTATAATGTAAAGGGGAAGTCACACATAGTGACAAACCCCCAGAGAATTGCCATCTGCCTGCGGGAGTCTGATTGAGCTTTTTTTAGCTCATTGTTTTGGTTTTACTGCCTGAAATGTAAAAAGTTTTGGTTCAGTCTCAGCGCTCTCATTAACCCTGTTTCCAGCTGCAACAGGCAACTGTTTTCAGAGAAAAAGCTCAGATGAATACACTGTACACTTCCCGCTCAGCACCAAACAGCAAAGTCAGAGCCTGTAGTGAAGCATTCAGCAACTAAAGAGTGAGATAGCCTCCTCAGGAGTTAGTGGACCAATAGAACTAAAGCTTGGATATTGGACTTGTGCGGCCAGAAACACGACCCAAAACCAATGTCCCTGTGTCTGCTTAATGTATATCTAGACAACTATTTGCTAACATATTAGCCATATCAGCTAGATAAGGTAATAACAGTCAAGCAGCCAATGCAAAGCAAAATGCGAGTATGGAAAGAAGATCATGGAAATGACTACTTTTGTTTGTGTGTCATCTTCTGTTCTCATGTCCACTCCTGTTGCCATCCTCCACCCTTCAACAGTGTTTTCTTTCACCATCTTCCTCTCCTATAATGAGTCAGAGAGGAAGAGAGAGAGATGGCGGGCCTTCACACCCTCCATCTGCACGCAACGCTTGTCCATCTGTCATCTCTCCAGACAGACACGGTGACAGACGAAACGCCGGCTGCAGGCCGCACAATTGAAGGGCTACAACTATTTAGAGAAGGACATTCACTTAAAGACAGTCCCATGGTGCTGGGAGGTATTGTGCTGGATGGCACTGGAATCCCTGTCTGAGTTTATGTGACAGAGAATTGAAGCCGTGACACAGACAGATCTGGGACAATGAGAAAAAAACAGAACAAAACAAGAAAGTGCCAGATGCTTGGATAGGCCTGAATATTTACGAACAAAGACAACATCACAGAGATTGAACTTTTTAATGGCACCAGTAACATGAATACAATGGGAGAGAACACATTTTTATCCTAAATGATGATAGACTGTACAAGATTGTCGATACGAGGATTATCGATAAAATTTTGTATATTCCGTCGGCATGTATAAATACAGTATCTTACAATGACATGAACATGGTATTTGCTACATAGCTTACATTATGACTATAACACAAAATCCACTCATGCAGTATAATGCCCAATTATATGAAAATAACAAACATGTTTAAAAGAAAATAAATTAGAAACACACTTTTTTTTCTTGGTGAATCTTGAGACAATTTAGCATTTACAATGTTTTGCGGGCCAATGTGTTGCTAGAGCTACTGTATGGTCCAATGCATTCTCACTAAATTATCTAACATTCTTCTATAAATTTAATGCTAATGTCGTTTCATGTACATACTAGTGGTAAGTGCACATATATACAAGTCTGTTTATTGGCAGTCCATTAGCTTAGACACATAAAACGTAGAGGTTTAACATGTGAAATGAGGAGGAAAAAAAGTAGCGATGACTGGAGAATTTTTTTTTCTTTTTTCTGTTGGACAATTTTTCACCCCAGAAGAAAAAACTTCACAATAAAATAACACACTCCAGCTGTTGTTCAGGGTGACTTTGTCGGCAGATGTTTCAAAGGAGAAAAGATGGAGAGGACAAGAAAAACCATCTCAAAGGGAGAGAACAAATGCAATATTTCAAATGCTATTTTCAACTGAAGCTGCTGCTGGAGACGCATATAAATGGACAAGTGCCTCCCTTTATCATTTACACAGCAGAGTACACATGCTTTTCTTTTGCTGTCCTGATATGCTTTAATTTAGTGGGTTTATACAGAAGAGGGGGAACCTGCTGGAAGGATGAATAAGGAGGACAGAGAGCTGTTGTGTTTGAAATACATGAGTTGTTCACAGATATTAGACTAATTTTCTTGAGGCAACTTAAAAATATACAAAGAAAAAGACTGGAGTCTTGACTAGTGTTTGGTTTTAAAGCTCTAGTCTGCAGGTCCACTGTTCTTTTCTGGACAAAGATAATGTACCAGTGAGTATTATAAAAAAAGGGGGCATATATGATTTGTCCATGTTAATATGTTTGTACATTTTCCTACTTGAGTTCAAAGATTTATGTGCAAAAATATACGCTGAAGAATGACCACATGTGTAACTGAGTTTACCAGGTGATTTCAATATATCACTTCTTGTCACACGGTTGTTTAAACACACTTGTAAAGTTCTCACTGTTGTATTTTAGATGTCCCGAAGAAAGCCAGCCGAGGGAAGCGTTAACTAAATACAGTACAAATACAATCAACTACATGACAAGCCTATAGTTTCTTTCTTATTTCACATATATACAGTACTTTTCTACATTACCCCCCACCCACCCCATTCACCTTTTTCAGAGTCACCCCACTTCTCCAACCGTACACATGACTGAGTGTGCCTCTCAGAGAGGGCTGTAATGTAAAACAGCTGAAACCTAAATCTTATCTCAGCATATCATTTTACAGTTTTTATTTAGTGGTCAGATTCATGAGCACACACAGGAACAATGAGGGGGACACCTGAGAAAAAGCAAGTCTCTTATACATGGCTGTGTTCTGAGAAGGTTTGTTGCGGGTGTTTTTGTTTTATGAGGTTCTGGTCTAAACAACTTTTTCATGGGCTGGAAACTTCCCAACAACCACCAGGAGAACTGAGACCATTAATGCAATGATATGTTGTATTGTTGTCCAAATAAACGAACAAACAAACTAGAAAATGTGGTAACGAGAATATCTCTTAACACTTCCAAGAAGAAAATCCAGCAAGCTAATGTAGTGTGAAAACTCCACTGCTACTAGTTTTACAAGTGATTTTGATGCATTCGTAGCTACAGTTTTAAAAGTAATCTTTAGATTTTGGATTTTATTGCTTGTAAAAAAAAAAAAAAAAAAAAAAAAAACAAGTTTATGGGCTTAAAACCTTTCGTCATTATGGTCACTCATATACAACATGATCGCGTTGCAACCACGGCCTCAGTTTTAAATTCACTCCCTTCTGCTTGAGCTTACACTGACTAACAAAACAGGTTATTCTTGGATCTTTTATTTAGCGTACTAATTGCTTTACTCCTAACAGCTGCTGATGACCTCACTGACACATTAAAGGCCCTGCACAAACACACAGGTGTTTTCAGTTTGGTTGATTAGACCTCTGCTCAGGATCAAGCCAGGAGGAGCAGCATTAGGAGTTACTTATGTTCACCAAATTCAATGTATTAATGAGAATAATAAAGGTACCATGTGTCCAACTCTAAAAAGTGTAACACAGTTGAAAGGAGAGTGAGGGAAATCTTAAAAAATCTCTTAAGGTGGTTAGTAAAATTAGTGGTAACTCTGCAGACGACTGAATCAAAACACACAGAACCAAATATCCCAGATACTTTGCTGAATGCAGTATTATAATTCATTGCCACTGTACGGGAACAAGACAGGTTTTCGTACTTGTAGATGCTCAGTGGATTTTGTCATAGTGATCAACATGATGCACATTATATGGCTCTAAATTCAAATATAACAATGCTGATATTCAGTTCAGTTACAAGCTGTATACCATTATTTTACCTTTAAAATATCTTTTAAGTGTTGATTATAACGTTTTCCATTTTCTTTATCACGGTATCACAGGCAACTCATTATCCAAAACTTTGCTTCTTTAGATGAAAACAAGAGAGAACAGATGTCTCTGCCTCGTAACAAACACAGAGTGCATGCAAACCCCCGTTCAATTATTCCCCGGCTCATCTTGTGTGGTGCTTGAGGAAGAGTTGAGGGTTCAGTCTCATCCTTGAGTTACAAAGTCTCTCTCTTTTAAGCCCTCTAAATCTTGTAACAAATTAACAAGAACTTGTCATACATCCGAAGATCCGAGACTGATCCACGAAATCTGGAATCAATTCTTAGAGGGCACCATTTTACACTGAGGCATTGTTGATGATCCCTTTGCGAGGGAGAGGTTGAACATATAACACGAGGAGAACTGATACCCTTCATCCCTCTCAAAGTCAGCAAGCATCAAACAAAGCTGAAAAGGAGACAACACAAACAGGAAATGCCGCCATTCTCCGGGAAGTAAAGGGGTGGAAACTGTCAGTTGATGTACTTATCAGAGATCTAATGATTACTTCTTGCAAACGCTGTCTGGAGGAGGTCCTTGGTTGTGGCAGAAAATCACATCGTAGCTGCTGCTAAAATCAATCCACTCAGAGAGACTGATATTAGTTCTTAATTCATGCAGCACCCACATAGCAGCTGGACATTTATCAGAGCAGCCGTCGGCCTGGCAGAAGCAAAAAACCTGCAGCCCTCATGTTTTACAGAGGGTGTGGATACAGTGGAGTTTGTTGAGTTGTGGTTCTTATGGCTCAGTTGGGCTGACGCCTGAGATATACTCTGAAATTAAGCTATTACATTACACACATGCTATATTGTTCTTTATAGATTACCCAGGATGAAGTAGCATGCTAAATGCCATATAATCATATTCTACTATATACATGAGTGGCTATATTTGGAGCCTTGTAGCATAAGTGAGCTGTATTTGTACTGTAACTGAGGAGGTTGTGCTTGTGTCCATAGCACTGAAAGAACAGAGGCAGATAAATTGGTGGGTTGCTGTAAAGTTACATTGAAGCTGTGAGTTCATTGTTGCTTCAAATAAGGCCTTTGAGCAAAAAGGGAGAGATTTATACACATACAGAGGAGATTTTACTTAACGAGAGGCTCAAATAAAACATGTTTTGGGATTTTTCTCTCATAGATTGCAATGAATAGGCTCCCAGGCTGGCTAAAAATAAAGATCTTTGTCTCTTTTTACATTCTTCATTGTTTGTGTCTTGAGTAAGTCCGTTTGCACACAACACATGGCTGCAGCAAAATGAGGAAGAGCTGCGTGATCCCATGTTTCTGTATATGAGTCCGCATGGTCTCTTGCATGTGGCTTTCCTTGTTCTTTGCTTTGTATGTCAGCAGTTAGCGTGGGCTGTTGTGGCTGAGTCTGCATGCACAGGAAACATGTTCACGTAAGAGTTGAACATGAAACACCAAAGCTTGCCGCTAGCCTCGCTGCTAACACTGGTAGTGAATGTGCTGGTGCTGGTGCACTTTCCCGTCCACGTGTGAATGCGTGTGCGTGTGAATATCCGTGTAGATCTTTGGATAGACCTTCGGAGCCAATCCGGTGCCTCCTTGAGCCAGGAGCAGCTGCTGATGTGCGATGTAGTCCTCATATGAAAGACAATCTTTATCCCCGTTGGCCGGTTGAGGAGGCAGCGTTGGGCAGGCTCGGTCACGATTGGCCACAGGTAGACGCTGAGCAGCCGGCAGAGCAGAGGAGGAGGAAGGGGAGGAAGAGGAGCAGGTGCGTTTTGATTGGCAGAACCAGAGGAGGGCGGTGCCTAAGATGAAGGCGACACCTGCTGGTATTCCGATAATGACTGGCCAGGGTAGGCTCGGGGATGTTGCTGTGGGAACAGAGTTGATCTGGGGCTTCAGATCTGTGAAAGAATGAGAAACATGAAATTAATGAAAGAACAAACAGCTGAAAATGTGAATCATCTGTCTACATTTTAATGTAACACACTCTTATAGATACAAGTATGTTGTGTTACTTGATAAGATCATGTAACAAAAGGAGGTTTGTTGGTCTGTTTGGTGATTTCAGCCGCATGATGACAGTGATGGCAACATGCTATTTAGTTTATTGTGTTGTTAGTTTGCTGTTGGTTAGCTGATGGTGTTAGCTGGTGATAAGGAAACTAGGGCTGCAACTAATTACTATTTTCATTACCAATGAATCAGCTTATCTCAATTATTTTCTTGATTAATTGATGAAAAAAAAAAATCAAGGTAACAACCTCTACTGTGGAGACTAGAAAATGCCTCCTGCATTCATATTAGCACAAATGGCTAAATACAGCTGTTCAGGTTTGCTGCCTCCATTCAAACCCACTGGTCAAGTATCATCTCTCTCTAGTATCAGAGGGATAAATACACACAATCATATACATTTCTCTCTCTCTCTATTTGACGTTATTTTCTCTCTTTTTTCCTCTGACCTGGTAGGACAGTGAGGTAGGCACTCCTGAAGCTGTAGCCCATAGTATTGGCTCCGAGGCAGATGTACATGCCAGCATCCTCCTCCTTGGCTCTGGTTATCAGCAGCTTGTTGAGGTAAGATCCATCAGGACGTGACCAAACCTCTCCAGTTGGCAGGACCACGAAGCGATGGTCTCCAACCTTTGAATAAAATCAAAGTACAAGTTTATTTATTAGTTAAGTCAGTAGTTAATAATTTGTCTCAGATAATTTTTTTTTTTTGGCAGGGCATGTGCGTGTACCTCTATGGTGGAGTTAAACTTGTTCTCATCACCAGGCTCGACTCTTTTAAGCCACTGGATGACCGGCTTGACGTCACTGCGGACTTTACACTGGAAAGATGTGGTTCCTCCGTAGTCCACGGTGGTGTTGACAGGGTGAGTACCGGTCAGGATGGGTTTAGAGTTGGTACGCTCTGCACAAAGAGACACAAAAGAGACAAACACACATATACAGAAAGAAAAGGTATGATTTATAAATCCTGATATTAAATTATATTTCAGTCGCCAAAGAAAAAGATCAAATTCAGCTGTAATCAGAATTTAAATCATGGGAAAAGCACAGAGAGGAAACAGTATGTTCTCTTTTTATTCAATTTATTTGAACTGAATGAAACTTAAAAAGAACGCACCGACACTGAGAGAATACAATATGGTTTGAAAGCATTATTTGCACAGTATCTGCTGTATTCACCGCCACATCCTCCCTCTCTGCTGACGATACACAAACAGATCCCTTATCTTCGGCTCCTGCTTTTTCTTTCTCAGTTTATACAGCAGAATAAACACACCTGCCAGAGACATTCAATAGTCTCCTCTTTGGTATCTGTTAATGCAATCTCATGGGAACATAACCCAAGAAAATCTTTTTTTTTTCCTTGTTTGACATCAGCAAAACTTGTTTTCAGCACAGTTTAAAACGTATCCTCAGTTTTGGCTGTCTTAGAGGATTAAATCATGAAGTTGGAGAGGACTATAGTTTCCAAACTCTCCATGACTTTCTGAGAGGCTCATAAGGTGTTGGAGAAAAGTTGCAGGTTTAAGACTCTAGAAACACGCTGCAGTGCTAGCTTTGTTTTATTTGTTGTTCTGGTAAGCATGGCTACCTACAATGAAATGCAAATAAGATAAAAGTGAAAAAAACATACAGAAAACAAACATTTATTCTTATTCTAGGTGTTCAGTAAATGCTTTGGAGGGATGCCGAATGGTGCAGGTGTAACCTGCATTTAATGTATGTAATCTCAGAATGATTTAAATCCTGTCTCAGAGTGCATGTGCATGACCATCAGATAATTTATCATATTTATACTATACTCAAGTAATCTCTGTTTATATGCGAATTTATATGTTTTGTAAGGACTTGACTGTTTTTTGTCCTGGACTTGTTTCTTTCTAGTTTTTTCACAGCTGTGAATGACTGACAGCTGAGTGAATCTTTACTGATAGAGAAAATGTCACATTTGACATAAGCGAGCAGAAGTTTGATTTACTTCCTCTCAGTGTGTGTGTAGTTGTGTGTGTGTGTGTGTGTGTGTGTGCGCGTGTGCGCATGTGTGAGTGCATAAATGTCTTTCAGGAAAGACTACAGCTGTAGTTTAATGTACAACAGATGTGGCGAGTAAAGCGAGAGTCAAGAGAGCTAGTCTGAGCCTCTCAACAGAGCTATAACACTCAGTAACACACAAACAGTTGCGCACACACACAGCACACACACACACACAAGTCAACCTCAACTCCAACACCGCAAACGGCACAACATTCGATAAAGCCAGCCTGCAGCTTTCCAACACGACCCAATACGTAAAAAACACTCGCAACACATCGTAGCGCAGATTCTGCTCTCAACAGTGAAACTAGACCTTTTTTAGACTCAAACTGCAGCTGGCTCAACTTGAAACTGAAAAACCTGCTCAGCATTCCTCCTCCGCTTGACTGATGTTTTACTGACAAAGATGGCGGTGATCAATAAATGCCACTGGAGTGAAAGGAGGCTTCTAAAAGCTATTTTAAACTTCTATTCTTGGTGCAGCTCAATTGCTAACACATTGGTGAATGTCAGGCTCTGTAGCTCTACAACTACAAACAGCATTTATGATCATGGTTTAAAACAAGTACCATTTGTTGCTGTTGTTTAACACTTTCAACATATAGTATTGAATAATGTGGGGAAAATCTGCTGATGACTGACCACTGTCTTCATGTCTTTTCTCCTCAAACAGGATTAAATCAAACTCAGCTCCTTTCAAAGCACAATGGCGCTCTCTCTTAAAAAGCAAGGAGCTGATTTAGCACACTTGGCAATCATTGAATGGTTGAAAAGTTAATTATGGTGTTCCTGATCATATGATCTTGGATGTTCTACATAATCACATTATTGTGGGAGGCAGATGAAACAACCACCATTTAGTCAGACAGGCCTCTCAGTCAAACAATAATATACATATTGTGTACAGCATAATATATGTTGTCTGCTTGGGGTATAGTGTATCATACCAACAGGAACGTTTAACAAATCACACACCACATTTAAAATGTACTCAGATGTGTCATGACGTAGAGATGACCACAGGCAGCTGTGTTTTTTGTACATTCATATTTTTGGGATGGCTAGCTCTCTCAAAGTAGAGCTGAGATGATGAATGACTGACAATATTGACATTTTATACACATATTACTTCAACAAATTTGATGTCGACCAATCGTCAAAACCAATCCACCCATTGGTTTTGATAGAAATTAATTACACCCTGGACAGATCGCCAGTCCATTTGCTGAGCCACTAACCCTATAAATGATGCACACAATGCGGTCACTCACGTATGACTTCCACTTTAGGTGGCGTTGATACCTGCTCCTGTTGGAGACGTGGCGGGTGTACTTCCCGCTGTGCTCCGGCGTCAGGTTCTTCAGACTTAAGTCACCTCTTCTTCTTCCGTCTGCCACCTCCTCCTCGGCTCCACTGTCCTCGTATCCAGCAGCGGCCGACTGTCCTTCAACCAGGCGATGTCGGGCGAGGTTACCGCTCGCTGTGCACTTCAGGCGCACTGAGCTCAACCGGGCGGCGATGACCAGCACCTCATCTTTGCCGGCTGAATTAAAGCATTGGGCGTGCAAGTGGAAAGATATGAGAAAGGAGATGTTCTACTGTATTAGCTGCTTGGGACATTGGACCTTAATGTAAAGCTACAGTTTCAACTTCTGAGATGTGTTAAAGATATAATATGAAGAAACTTTCTCTTTCTGCTGTCAGTCAATACAGATATAAAAAGAAGGAGGGCAGACGGAGAACAGCGAAGTAATTAGCAGAGATAAAGTGTTTAAAGGAGCAGTTTTATATTTGTGAGTGTTCATTCTTTCAGACGGTGAAGAGGGAAACAGATTGTGAGAATCATAAATTCCATCAGATTCTTATTTGACATTTTATTAGACATAACATTGATCAAAGCCACATTATGTGAGGAGGCTGTGACAGGAGGAGGGTTCAAGTGTTTCAAGCCTCCTGTGTTTCAGATTACATTAGTTTTCTTCCCAGAGACATTTTTGTTATTAGAGAGATACAACTTTTTTTTTGCATTCTGATGACATGTTGCTTTCCACTTGTTTTTAAGACTTTTGTTTGGAGTTTGTTCCTAAAAACCTAAGGTTAACCTGTTGTACACTTCCATTGTTTCATCTTTTTGGGGTAAAGCAGTGAATTAAGTTACTGCAAAATAACAACTTTCTTTTAGGATAGAAAGAAGAATGAATTAAAATGTCTGGGCCCGAAACCTGCACTCTCCAAAAGGTACTGGAGCCACTGAACTCTCTATAATCACACTGATATTATACGCATGTTTGCTTGGCTTTATGAACTGTGCGTTGTTTTCCACAGTTACTTAATCTGCGGCAACTAATGTGATTACAGATTAATTTTCTACTCCACGAACATTCAGCACTGCTACGTAACCTTCCATTATGGACCATGAAATCAGTTTCTTTGAAGTTAATAACAATCTTATCTACACAAGTATATGTTTGTATCCTGAACGAAAAGAAAACATGGTGTGAAGAGGCTTCTGTTTCCTTCTTCAAACATTCTGACCTTTGTAAACAAGAAAAAAAATGGAATTAAGACAAACTGAATAACCTCAGCCTGCACTTTTCTTTTTAAGACTGGGTGAATTTAGGCCTGAATCACGAGATTTGATGACTATTTTTTGCACTGTAAGGAGAGTCAGACAGGCTGAAGTCATCCCGCGAGGCTTTCACTTAGAATTCCATGTTGTGCAGTAACAACATGGCACTGTGCCTCTTGGTATATACAACCTTAATTTGCTGTAATAAACTAATTGTTTGTTTAAGAAAAAAAAATCTGATCACTTCCTCTCTCTGACTGAGAACTTGCCCACTCACATGACTGGGCTTACACACACTCACACACATCAACATGCAAATACATGGAGCACAACAGATTTATTATTTTTCCACTGATCCAGCACCTTTTGCCCAGGTTATATGCCTCTGCTGCTCTTAAAAGCCCTGTTAACAGAAGGTGCATTCATCTACAAATGTGTGGATAAGTGTGTGTGTCTAACTCTGTGCAGAGCTCCGTATTTCCTGAAGCCCAGCGGACTGCAGTTTGATCTTGTGCCATGAATGGGCTCAACACACTAATTACAGCCACCTGTGTGTGTGTATGTGTGTGTGTGTTTGAGGTATGAGTGGCTGCAAGAGGAGGAGGAGGGTGACTGTATGGTCATGAAAAAAAGCAACCTGCTGTTTCCACTCTGTCCACACACACATACACACACACACACACATTCAGGAATAAATAATGTAGCGTCATTCTTTGAGGAGGCAGAGGTGCTCGTTTCCACTCTTGGGTTAACCTTCAGTATGTATGTGTGTGTGTGTGTGTCTGGTATGTGTCAGGCCTGTTAAATTCACTTTGGCCTTGGCCATATCTCACAACCAGGCAGCGGCACGTCCGAGTTTGTCTGTCCAGCTGTCAGTCACTCAGTGAGTCCAGGAACACACCGGAAAAAATTGTAAGACTAAACATACAGTGAACAATCACATTTTTTGAACATAATTCAGATTTTAAAGGGGGAGTGAGGCAGGAATTGAGACAGGTTAGGCTGTTTGCCAGCTGCCTCATTGATTCATCAAACCACCAAATTGTGTTCACCACAAACTCTTGCTTCCTTTGAAGCTGTGTTTTCCATGTATATAACAAGGCCTGGTGACGCACGTTTCAGTGTGTATGACAAAGTGTCTCATTCTACAAAATTCCCCTACTTCTACGATCATATCAAACAGAGAGAGAACCCAGACTAGACTGAGAAAATATGACATTTGATAATGAGAGTAAACTGACCAACACTATCCATCTTTATGTTATTTCATATGCCTTGTTTTTCTAACCAGGCACCATTAAATAGCTTCATTACAACCTTTAACTCAATATAAACTGATTTACCACTGTGTTGCTGGCAATCGTCTATGACTTTCTGCCTCAACTTTCAGAAAACAGGGTAAAAACTCACCCTGTCTAAGTCAGTGCAGCTAAAGATGGTTGTCTGTGTTTTATGATAAGGATAGTAAGTGACGAATTGTGGGATCAATCAGGAAGCTATGAACTACACACACACACAGCGTCCTTGTAGTTAAAACAGACATTTTTTATGGCACAAGTTGAATATATTCGTATGATCCCAGCTCAATACATCTGGTGTTATTGTGTTTCACTCCTCAATAATGTAACTGTTGAAAAAAGTTCTTTCTTGAGAATACATATGGCTTAGGATGAAGGTCAGGCAGTGGGCTGAGTGCTGAATAACAGAAAAAGAAATGCCATTGAGAGCAGAAAAGTTCCCAGTTCCTTTTGACAAAATCCTCAATAAGCTAACCCTTCCAGGTAACTAATTTAAGCCAGGGAGCAGAGTTTTGGCTAAAACTACTCAGCAATAAAATTCTGTTCCAGGAAGTAAAATCTGCTCCCCTAAAGGCTGAAAATAGTTCCAGACCCCTCAGCACTGCAACTTCTATAGATCCATTGTACAGCTGTATTAGAGGATACTGCTCTCTCTCTCGTCTCACCCTAACCATGTCCTTTTCTAAATTACTTCATATTGAATTTCTAAGCTCCTAGCTGACACTCTTGTCCAAACTGTGATAGAACAATAAAGCAGCAGATTCAAGTCTCTTGTCATTACATACAAGAGACAAAACCACAGCCCTGAAACAAAACAGATGATAAAGAGCAATAAGCATCATTTTTAGTTGACAGAGAAGCTGCAGCAGCTCTAAAAAAGAACACAACTGCAGCTCGTAGAGAAATCGGTATAAGGTAGATTTCTCCTTCGGGTGTCCTTGAGTAAAGAAACAAAATCCCAATCTACCTTCCTACTGCTGACCCTGGCCCCTGACCCTCCCTGGCCCCTGACCCTCCCTGCAAAGCAGCGAAAGAAAGGAAATTTTTCCACTAGGGATCAATAAAGTATCACATTATTATGACTCCAAGTATTTCAGTGAACCTTTTTCACTGTAACATTGAAGGGAAGGAAGAGAGAGTTCAACTGTGTCGCTTCCAGCTGACAAAGCATAAATCCTGCCCTATCCAATCTCCATCTGATTTTTATCCAAATACACAATATGTGATTAACATGCCACATTTTTATGTGCCGTTAACAAGTACAGATCAATTTTCCAGCAAAGTTACTCGTGGATTCAGCTCTAGTATATTTTCAGATGCTGTGGCCAGGCACGAGCCATTTACCCTTGGCGGTCAGGTTTAAGTTAACTACAAGGCCTGGGTTTGGTTATGACATGAAAAATGTTGAGAAAACCAATGGTGAGAAAACACACGAATAACCTTGGGCTCCTCCAATGCTGAACATGGACTGTGTCAGAGCGTAAAATATCAACAGAGCGATGAAATAACATACAGGCGCGAGGCGCAAGTGGTTCCACACTTGCTCATAAACGTCATACAGTGATGGGCTTTATGAGTTCTGAAAACATACAGTTAGGGATCAAGTTTTCGGTTTTCTGTGTGTGTGTTAATACAGATCTGGATCTGGACAAGTTAACTGTGTTGTTTTAAGTCTGTGAATAAAGCTAAGGTAGCCTCCTGGTCTTCCTTCTCTTCCTTTCTTTTGCTCTGTCTTTCCATATGCATATGTGTGTGTGTGTGTGTGTGCACCTGAGGAAGTGCCTTTATCTTTGCATCTGCAGTGTGTGCACTTATTCACGTAGCTGTTTTACATCACTGTTCACACTTCATTGATGGAGCAGTGGGGTCAAGCACGCAACACAGACTGAGATTTGCCTAAAATGGAGATGATATGGACACAATGCAGGAATCTGGCAAAAGCACAGCAGCAGCCTAAAGCCTTTACCGTCCACCTGGCAGATTTACGTGATGGAGGTGATCCAGTCAGGGACAGATATGATTCAGGGGAATTATTGAATTACTTCACATCCGCTGCTCACGGGGGGAGCTGTGAGATCACAGAAGTGGAAACAAAGTGTGTGTGTCAACATACAGTATGTAGGTTACATATGTGTGACACCAAAGGAATGCAGGCAGCTCTAAATGAACTAAACAGACATGGTTTTAAAGGAAATTTTTACCCTCAAACTAAGCTAAAGAAGGTAGTAAACCCTTTAAGTTTATTGAATAGGCCTTGGTCACACATTAAACTCACATGAAACAACAACAGCCTTATACTGGAAGAGCAACAGATGGTGACAACCAGCCAAAAAAGGAGTCGAACACCTTTAGACAATTACAGCATCAAAGACTCACATAAAAAAAGACAAACAATGAATCTCAAGGTCCATATAATAGAAGAGAATTCAGACTAATATAACAAAGGTCTAGAGTGTGGGAGTTCACAATCTACTTTACCATGATATCACTCCCCTACGCACCTGTCTACCAGGTGTACATTAGACTATATTCCCTTAAACAATGTTAAAAGATGCTATCATCAGTGTACTTAGTGTTTTTGAGTCTGATTTATTCCTGTGGTCACTGACTGAAAAAACTAGCTCATTCTTCCCAAAAAACTCTGCTTACACCCTAAACAACAGCAGTTATTTGTGTCCACTTATGTCAGTTTCAAGTTCCCAAAAATGACAACGAATAAGTGCAAGACACAAGCCCATGCTTGCTGTCTGGGAGTTGAAAGGTATAGAGCAGTGGTTGCAAACCTGAGAGTCAGAACTATCCAAATGAGTTGTGAGTTATTAGTTTTACTTTTCAAGGCCTCTGAAAATGAATTACAGATATAGGCCACATGTGACAAAGGGTCACAGGTAGTAATTGCCTTGTTTTAAGAGATTATGAGCTAAAAAAGTTTGGGTGAGAGATATTCTCAGATAGGATTCTGATGGTGCTCTGTCCATTTAAGGTGCACCTAGTCAGATATATTTAGTAATTTGCTCCAACCTCAAACCATCCTGGCTTATAAAAAAAAAACTACTGTCATATCCCAAAAATAGATGATGTCCCCATCAGTGAAGTATTGCTTCTCTGTCATGTGATGGTCCACTGCTTACCAGGAGGCAGAAACATTATGTTACGTTATTTCTTAAGGATGACAGATGGTGTAATGACTTAATAATGCGCTCGTGGCCATCGTATATCATTGTTAAACTGCCCTGTTGCCTTAGAAAGCAAAGATGTTTTGTCAAGAGGCAAGAGAATAAATCCTCATAGAGCACAGAGCCCCAGGCTGTAAAAGAGCAATTTAATGAAGAAACACTATGTGTCTTTGTTACTGGATGCAAGTGTGTGTGTGAGTGTGTTCTGTGTATGTGGGTTTATCTTTATTTTTATTTATTTTTCCCTGTACATGTGTTGCTGGGTGTTTCAGTGTTATTGACTGTGTGTGCGCCATTAAGTGTGTTTATGTGAATGAGCATGTGTCTGACTGCATTAGCACATGTGTACACAATGTGTACTTACTGGACGTGTGTATTAGTGCATCTGCATGCATTTATGTGTGCATCTGCCTTAATGTGAGGACGCTATCTTTGGCATCCAAGTGCATTTATGTGCGTAATGTATTTGTACCTGTGTGTGCGTTCGTCCAGCTGCTGCATGTGTAACTCTAGTAAACATCAAGGCAGCGCTTTGCTTTGCTGAATTAATGAATCTCTCACATCCATCGCCACGCGCCGCCTTTGAAACACACACCGCCGTCCTCGGCTCAGCACTTTGAACTCTCAATCATTCTCTCCCTCTCGCCCACCCTGCTCTTCCCTGTATCAAATTATACTCGAGTTAAATATCCACTCATTAGTACTTTAGTAGTTTTCTCCCCATTTGACCTCTTTCTTATCTTACATTCCTGAATTCATTTTCACAGTGGGCCATAGGTGCAATCACAGCTGCTGTGAGGCCACATGAGGTGGAGAGGACATGAAGAATATTTCTATGTTTAGTGTCCTACAAATAACATAAGCGCTCTCTCTTAAATCTCAGTCATTTTATTCACATAAGACTCACTAACTAATGCCATTTCCATTAATGTCAGTCAGATTCCAATTAACTCTTTTTCTGTCCTATCATGTGCTAAACTACAACAATTCATTAACTACAAACCAATAAAAAGGTTAAAACAAACAAATAACTTAAGTCAAGTATTGTACAGTGGAAAAAGTTACTGTAGAAGTACAAAAAGTAAATCCAAGTAGGTATAATTTGATGGTAATTTTAAAAAATGGTAAAGTGCTTTTTGCATATACTGTGTTTACTGGTAATTAAATAAATACATTTAAAGTGACAGAGAAATTACATTCACTGACATTTTATATTATATATTTCTATATATGACTGCTTCTCTCAGAGCACCCTAATACTGTTAATCAACCATCCAGTAGGAATCAGGAAAGTCAGGAAAATAATGTAAAATGATAAATTATTAGGGGCTTCTGTGTGACCCAGCTCTGCCTACTGCTGCTTTGGCTCAGTGCTGAGTGCTAAACTCCACTGTGATCCCTGCTGGAATGTACGAGAGGCCTTAAAACAAGTCACACTTCAAAGCAACTACTGAATCTCTTTAGTGTGAGTATGTCATATCCATGTGCACGGGCGTGTGCATGAGCTTGTTTGCCTTGCAAATACTTGCATGTATGATTATTTCTGCATAGAGGTGTGTGCATGCTCACAAGTGTGCCAACGTGCACTTACATGCCCTTGTGTATGTGTTTAAGTGTGTGTGTTAAGAATATGCGGTTGTCCTGTTTAACTTCAAAGATGCTGGCACGCTCTGCTGTGTGAGGCTACATGCTGACAGGCTGTCTTTGATGAACAACTATTTACAACAATGTAAAACTAACCCGCTCATCATGATGCACCCGCTGGGCGACGCTTCAACATGACTCACCCCTGATGTCTGCTTTGTTCAACACTTATTTATGTTACTCAGGGCTCTTTTTGGATTAATAATAAAGCAACTTTTTATCTTCTCTCAGTGGGATGCTCTCTTGCTGCTTACTCACCTCCAATAGTCAGCGTTTTGCTAGAGAACATTTCAGCGAGGCAGATGATTGCATATGTTCAGTCTTGCAGTACATGCCTGCTCCAAGTTTAGACTGTAAGATTTGATAGGTAACACAATGAATCAGGCAGTTGTATGTGGTAGATGTGCCCTTGTCTAAATAAGCAACACATATTGCTGCTGTCACATGACAATCTTCTCAGGAAGAGGTCAACTACGGGTTGAGTGGATTTCACACTCATTAGGCTCACCAACTCTTTTCCAATCCCATTTGGGTACGTTCGTACATGTATAAGACTGCATTTTTCTTAGTTTCGGAAATGGTGGCATTTAAGACAACACATGCTCAGAGTCTTGGAAGGATAGCTGCAGAAAACCAGTAGTAGTAAAGTAGGAGGAGAAAGGTCTGCGTGGGCTGACAGGGGCTTAACTCTGTGGCTTGTTCTCATCGTTTAACGACATGTCTGACAGCATCTACACATCCTCCGCTCTCCCTTCCTTTCTTCTTACTTCTGTTTCCACTTGTTGCGAGAGCTCTGGTCTTCGGGCCAAGTAGAGTTACAGCAGAGAACCGAAAAGGACACACTCGGCTTGTCACGCTGGCTTAAATCTGACGAATGCTGGCACGAAGCGCTCCAAAACCCCGATCAAAGCAACACTTGCGTACAGAAAAATTGTCTAAGGATGTTAGCCTTGAATGTTGGAAAGCAGCCTAAAACCTGTAGTTGAAAGGGAAATAACCATCTTGGATATGTAGACATTTAGATGTTAGTAACAAAGATCTAAATCAAAAATAGAAAATACATACCCACAAATGCAAATGGAGTCAAGATAGAAGAAACAAGAAAGGCAATGGAAGAAATTACGGGTCATAGCTACAGTGTGTGTGTTTGTGTGTATGTGTATTAGTTTTCAACGTGCTGTCACACTGATCTCAAACTTCAGGCTGATAGCAGAGGCGCCGCAGAACCATCACTGTGTTTGCCTAAGACCGTGGGGAAAACTGCACACACACGCACACGCACACACACACACACACACACACACACACACACACACACACAAACTTATCCAGACAACACAGCAAAAACATATTGTGCATGTATTTATGTGAAATATAATGCGGAGGAATGCGGTGACATTATACAAGTAAGTACATGCACACACACACACACCTGATGGTTCAGAAATAAAACCAGTCTGTTGGATTTACTTTGTTTTACAGTTACATTGTCTATATCACATACATTATGTATAAAATTAAGCACCTGTAATTTCAAGTCATTTGCAATCATTATTTTGTCCGCCTGTTTCACCTCGTATAAAATGTTTAAAAAAGAAGACAGCGCCCATATCAAACTTCCACAGATACCTGGTGGCGTTTAGTCTACCTGCTCCCAATACGACCACATGACATGAAACATTGAATAGGCAATAAAAATATCAAATCTAGATGTTGACTGGCTTTTGGGACACATAGTTGAAAAAGATAAATCTGATAAGTGGAAACAAGCTCATGCCTGCTGT